>VZRX01016037.1:36896-126104 GCA_013398075.1 Notiomystis cincta | reverse complement strand
ATTTATTATTATTATATATACATATACACCCTGCTTTCATTAGTGATGACACAGCCTTGTTTTGAGGGACCTTTGCTTAGTAACATCCTTTCCCCCTCTCCTTCTATCAGAAGTTGTAATTTTATTTGAACTATAGACCGGGGGATTTGTATGTATCTAACTCCTAGTTAGGTCTCAGAAATTAAAGATGGAGAAACTCCCTTGCTTGGATATAAGATTTGGCCCTTATCCTGGAGGAATATGAGTCAATATTTTTCCATGAAGAAAAAATACAATATTCTGAAAGACTACTTTTAAAAGCAAACATATTTATCTTGGTATTATTTGGTAATAGTACTTTTCTTTCTTCCTTCCTCCATACATCCACTTAATGCAAGCATCTTGTAATGGAAGATTCATTTTTTATGATAAATTTTACTTTTTTTATAACTTGATCATCAGGTTCTGTCTCATTAGAACTAGTTTTAATGACCTCTTATAATATTGATTATTCTCTCATGGACACTAACACTTTTGATTCTGTTTTTAAAGATTATTAAGTTCTTTTTAAATAATTTTTTTTTATGTAGGCTTAGAAAACAGAAGCAGGAGAATATCTTCAAGAAATATAAATATTATGCTCNCCAGAAGAGTTCTGTTTATTTTCTGCACCTCAAAGAGGGAATTTACTATATAATACTTTAATCCTTTCAGCACCCTGGGATGTACACTGTGGGGTAAATTTTCAAAGCACAGCGCGTGGATTTAGCTGCCCGACTCTTATTGATGTTAATGGGAGTCACACGGCTAAATCCCTGCACAACACTTTGACAATTTAGGGTTGTATGTCTAAGAAAAGGACACTGGTTTGAGCTGATGAAACAGCTGGAAATGAAAACCCATCAGAACACATCATCCTTAAAGTTGTCTGGTGTGACAATAAGAAATTTAATTACTAGATATACTTGTGTCCTAGTTCTTTGTGGTAACACTTTTTGGCACCAAGCTTCTTTTTCTAACATCTGCCTGGCTCACTGTGAGATGCTTGTTACTTTCTTTCAGGTATCTAAAATTTTTGTTGCTGATAGGTTTGGATATTTTATATGAAGATGGCAATTATGTGCTTAGAAAAAAAAAATTAACTATTGTTTAGTTTTCTCTTAGGGAAATGGGTATTTAGCATTTAATAGGTAAGCTCTGTGTGTTTAAGATGGAGTATGTAAAAGAAAGGTTTTAATGATGCTTATACATCAGTTAGATCTATCATTTTTATTACTGAGTTAACTAGAATTATAGTTTGATAGAAACACAGATAATGCTAAAATTAGTCATCTATTCATTAAAAGGCATTAATAACAGAATGCACTTACCATTTAGATTTTTGCATGCTGTTATCTGTTATAGAATGGGGACAGCAAGGAATGCATAATTTCATGCAGATCATATTTTTTACCATGAATTTCTGATGTTGTGATAAAGAAGCAAGAATGCTGATCTGCTAACCTTTATTTGGCAAAACACTTGGTATGAAGAAGATTTATGCTACTCAGTACAAATTCCAAGCATCGAGCATAGAGCTGTGTGAGTTTCCATTGACTCTTTCCCTTTTTTCTCCTAACCTGACCTCCCCAGAAAGTTTTCCATTTTGATGCAGGATGCTCAAAATTCTTGCAAGCATTGTCAATTTGAAAACATTTTTAAGGACCATTCTACCACAATTTCCACAAGTCTTAATCTTGTGAAATGGAAATAGACACATGGACGTTTTAGAGGTCTTCATTTAAGATACATTCTTGAGGTTCCTATCACTAAATAAATTTCTTCAAATACATTATTTAGAGGAAAGGAAAAATCTTCAGGGGATGTTCAGAATTATTTTTATTNTTAGAACTAGTTTTAATGACCTCTTATAATATTGATTATTCTCTCATGGACACTAACACTTTTGATTCTGTTTTTAAAGATTATTAAGTTCTTTTTAAATAATTTTTTTTTATGTAGGCTTAGAAAACAGAAGCAGGAGAATATCTTCAAGAAATATAAATATTATGCTCATTTGCTTATTGGGACCTTTAAAAAGATCTCCAAATCTTGGTGCTGCGCCTTTAAAAAGTAAAGTTCCAATAAAAATCCATTAACTACTTTCAAATATAGCAATCCTCCTGTCCAGCTGTGAAAAGTACTAGATGATACTTATTTGCCATTTGTGTTATTTACGGTCCATGACTTTTATGGTAACTGGTTCCTATTATTGGTTTCTATTAATGTAAAACATAAGTGAACATAAATGAGGCGTGAGTCATTTCTTTTTATTAGCCCCACAGTCTTCACTCAGTGCTTGCAGTAACTCCAGCTGTGACTTGTTAGTGATAACCTATTTAAAGAAGGATATCTTTAAGAATAAAGGCTGTGATTAGGATTCTTTGTCTGTTCATAGTTTCAAAAGGTTTCACTAGTTCATTGCAAGATCAACAATGATGAAAATAAAAATTAATTGGTAATACTGCTAAGTCCAGGGTTGCCAGGGTTTAGTGGAACATGGCACTAATTGTATTCCAGGTAAGTTCTTAAGGGTTAATACTAAAAGTGAGACATATAGGATATGTCACTTCAGCAGCACAGGAGAGGACTTCCTGCTGCTATTTATCTACATTGCTAAATGGTTCATACTGATACAATCAGTTATTAAACAATATACTCTGGAAAAACCCAGATATATGTGTATTTTTAAAGAATAACAAAGTTAATGTGAAATTAGACTTTTCAAAAATGGACTATATGTCCATACTACTGCAGTCATGAGTTTGAATTCTATTAGAAGAATTGTATCTTAAGCCATGCATTAAGTTCCCTTCCAGGTAGCTTTATACTTTTGAAAAGAGCATGTTCTTAAAGGTTTATTCTACACAAAGAAAAAGACTTAAGTTTTCTGCTTAAACAGAATTTAGATATAGATAATGCTTATTTTTTATTCCAACAATATTTTTTTCTGAGAAAAAACGAAGTTTTCCTAATCAGTTCTAACAATATATTTGTTTCAAATAGTAAATATTTATTAGTAGTTAAATAAATGTGGAGTGCACATTTCTCACTCTCTTTGAAGCTTCCGAGTATGTTATCAACCTTTATGTTATTCCTAAGTCTCTATCAAAACAAACTGCTTTAATTATTTTGGAAGAAGAGTCTTGCTACACTTCCCAAACATCTGTGTCCTGTTTCATCAGTGATGTGCCATGAATAAAAGAGGGAAAGACAAGAACTGTAACCCCCAGACAGAACACTTGTGTTCTCCTACACCTTTCAGGGGCCTTTCCGCGATCCCGCTGAAGTGTTGTGGCAGCGCTACAAGCCTTTGGAGCCAACCCTGCGAGTGAAAGAATCCATCAATTCACCCACAGCCAGGGCCACAGAGAAAGCACCAAGGGAGAAATGGAGAAATCCTATACATGACAATGAGTAAGTTCTTTAGTTTTTCTTATATTGTTATGAGAATTTTTTTTTATTCCGTTGCTTTCAGAAACCTTTCATGCCTGACAAAATGAAATGTCAAACCTGACAGCTTACTAGAAACATTTTATGTATATACTTTTAAATTCTATGTTCTTAGATTATAAACTGCTTAGGGCAGAGACCCTATCTTGTAATTGTGTGATATGTGCCATCCATATCTATGAATCTGTAGAAGAACATGTAGTAATAATAATATGTTATGCAACAGAAGGCTTTAATGGGAAATAAGAAAACAAATGCAAATTCTGTCTTGCCACATGCACCTTGGCAAGGAAAGAATACTGTTTCAGTCTTCATATTCTGTGAACTTACTGGTTACGGGAGGAAAAGATGGTGTTGTGTGCCAATGAGACTTCTTTTCTCTCCCAGAAGAGTACCACAGCTCACTTGGAAGAGGAGGGAGCATATGTTGCATGTTAGAACATGATACAAAAACTGGAATCATCTTTGAAGCAGTTTGATTTCCTAAGCCCTAGCAGCTGTAATAGTGTCAGACAGGCTAGTTCTTTCCCATAAAATCTCAAATACAGGCATAATCCATCCCAAAAGATTAAGGCTTCTGTCCTGAAAGATTTAAGGCTATTGCCAAAATATTTCCTTTTCTTTTGGTTTTTTTTTTATTAACATGATGAGCTGTTTTGTCCAATCATAATAAAAACCTGCTAAGTGCCCTTCTCTGGCTGTGTAGTTAACTAGAAAAGAACTATGTTTTGTCAATCTTTTCCTTGAATTTATTGTTCTTGCCAATCCTTTGGCCCTTCAATACCAGAATTCAAGACAGAAGGGAATCACTTTTCTTCATGAGCAGCCTGTGATCCACTGGTTCACTGGCACATGATGTTTTGCTATCTTTGATCTGTTTCATGCTTTTTTATCAGCTCCATATTGCTATGTGTCAGCTTCAGGACTGGGACTTAAGAGTGCCAGAATCAATTGTATTTATGTAGTTTAGCTTCTATATTTTTATTGTTGGACCATTTCCCCTAATTTAATATTAATAGTGTCTTTGAATCAAAACTCTATTCAAAACCAGTTTTGAAATTAAAAAAATATTTTAGTTAGAGTGCTTTTTCACTTTTGGACAATGTTTTTTTTCTTTTATTTAGCGAGAGATAGTACTTTTTATTCCTTTCATACCAAAATCATAACTGAGTTCAATTACAAGTAAAAATGTAGTTCCTTTTTCTATTGCTCTCTGTATTCTTTCATATATTGATGTAAGGAGGAAGCAGCTTAACTTTCACATTTCAGCTTAAATTTGTGTTCTTTTTTCTTTTCATTTTTACATCTAACTACTGATGGTAAAATTTAAAAGAACTCCTATCACTAGGTATTAATTATTATTCTACCTCTCATTCAAAGTGTTTTCTTCACTGAATTAGTTGTGATTGATGCATTCCAACTGAGGATAGATGATGTCCTTCATTTAAGGCGTGACTACATTGCCCACTCTTTATTTGATGAAGTTTACCCCAGACATCATAGTGTCAACAGTTTCGGAAGGTTAGACCTTGTAATAAATATTTCATCGACTTTTCAGTGAGGGAATTGTGAAGATTGGGTCTTATACAGTTTAAATTTGGAGCCTCCAACTTTGGTAGATATTATTTGATACGGGGTCTTTATTTACCTTATGGGTAAGGAAGCATTTAGTGCCACCCTTAATGCACAGAAGCAATGTCCTAACAATCAATGATTCTCAGCTTCATGCACACTTAATGCAGAGTGTATTATATATTTTCAAGCTATGATCATTCCATTTGTGCTTCTTATTCAACCAGCCATGCAAGGGTCACATCTGTAACCTTGAAAGGGTGATGGCAGAGCTGCAGGTCATCACCAGGACTAATGCTCACTAGTAATGCTGCAGCTGCTGTGTGGGATGTTGGTCTCCAGGGAGGAGCCAGAAAAGGGTTACTCAGATTCTGCAGTAGTTTTTTTCTCAGCAGTGTCTATTATGAATTGACAAATTTCTTTATCTTGCTATGTAATTGTGTACTTTGGGACTTTATTTCTTCCTGGTAGTGCTTCCTATGCTAATTATTCTTCTGTTTTAGAAAATAAGGAGAGAATAAGCAGCAGAAGCATGTGGCATTTGTTGAGAAAGCTTGTGTTTGCATGAATTGACACACTGAATCCCTGATATGTATATGTCCAGAGCAAGTATTGTGTGGTGTCTCTTAAGACAGAAAGATTGTTGGCATGTACCTAAAATTTTCAGCGACATTCAGAATTCCCACACACCTCTAATTATCAGGATTCTTTAAAGTGATTGTTTACAGGATGATAGGACGAGTGTTGCAAGCTCTGAGAAAGTTCTTGCTTTTGATAAAATGCAGAAAAAATTTGGAAAAGCTGTGAGAGAGATTGAGGCAGGCAGAAACAGTACAAGTGAAACCAAAACAGAATATCCTGTGCTTACTTAAAGTAACTGCCATAATTTCCTATTCTGTAGTGAAAGAGCAACTGGGTAATCCAGTCTAATAAGAATGATTCCTTTTCCTCATGTAATTGAAGCTGTTGCTACCTTATTGTGCTATTTTTCATACAAATGAAGTGATTTCCCCCTCCACTTGGATAGGAATGACAATTGCCTTCCTTTGGGATGGCCACTTAATATAGTGTCTAGATTGAGACACCAACTGCTGGATCCAGCAGATTTAGACAAAGCATAAAAAGTTCTTTCCTCAGTTGCGTGCAGCTGCATGCTGGCCTAATTTTCCAGAGAGCAAAAATGTAAATTATTTTCATTAACTTTGATGAAATCTGTCTCATATAATATGCCTCATACTTCAAAGTATACTATTAAACATCTTTATGAAGTCAACAAACATCAGAATGAGATGCAGTATGATGATAGCATTAGTGTAAGGCTTAGGTTTCCTAATTTGTTGTAGTCTTCCGGTGTGACACCAGAAACATCATCTCAGCTTCTGGCTATGTCTGTGCTCAGTGCTGTGCTGGAGATGCACAGCCTGGTCCTGGTCACACTGCTTCACTCTTGTGCAGCAATGCTTGCACACCCTCTGCCATGCTGTGATGAGCTGCAGCACCCAGCTCCTCACGGGCTTATTCTCAGCAAGACTGTGCTTTTCTTTACGAGCAGCTGAGGTGCTGCTGTGCTGCCCTGTGCTGGGCATGACACTTCCAGAGAAATTGAGTGACCTAAATAAGCTCTGTAGTTGGAGAGCATCGGTGTTATGAGCTGCCTGACATTAATAATAAGAAAACTTGAAATGCAAGTCGCTTTAAGATTTAGAATTTTAAAAAATCTTTTAATTTCTAGAGTTTTAAAGATTTTTGCTGTATTTCTGACTTAGCTGCAGTGAAAATGGCTACTACATTTTATGTCACACAAATGCAACACATCTGAAAACTTTTTTCAAATTATACTTAGTTTGTCAAATGCTTTGCAACTTCAGCAATTTGCATATTTTCCGGACTGTTATTGTATTATGATAAACAGGGATTATCATATATTTTCAGATAATGTTTTCTTAACAATTCAACTTCTATTTGTAACTCTTCCATTTATTTTAATTACTAGCACAGTGTGCAACATTTATTAATCAGCAGAGTCTTTTTAAGTTAAAATACTAAATTAGCTAACCCCATTAACACAGAATACTCCAAACAAGCAGTAATAGGAGAGGTAGTTACTGTGCAAATCGTATTATACATGCGGGTGCTCTAGGGCACAGTTAAGCATGATTACCCTCTTTTGATCCAGTATTCCTCTGCTTCTTCCAGCTAATTTCCACTGGAAATTTACAAAGTAGCGCCTTCATTTTTCCATCTTAATTTTTCTAATGAAGTTCTGGTACTTTATAACACTGGGGATGCAGATAATAAGTCTGTGTATAATTAAGAAGTTCCGGAATTTGCTGCAGAAGAGATCTCTTTTACTTCCTACAAGAACTAGGCTGTGCTTTTATTTGCCACTTTGCATTATCTCAGACAGGGGTTAAATAAAAATGGCCAGAGGATTTTTAGATTTACTGATGTTACAATCAAAGTGATTGATACTTTTTCAATAAACCATGTATTCAGTATATTACCAGAAACAATATTTATACTAATGCACCCAAGTAAGTTTCTCATGGCAAAAACAGGGCACTAAAGATAATGTCACTAGATATGTTAAGTAAAATATTCCATCTTTATTCTTGTATCTAATACTTTGATTTTAATATACATGCATGATAAACTAAATACTGTCTGCCCTGCTGTATTTGTTTTGCTATGGAAAGCCATTATGCTTCCTTCTTTGCTCCCCGAGTGAAAAGATTGGATTTGATGAAAAAATTACTTGAGGTATAATCCAAATTTGAAAGCTTAAAATTAATGTCATGTTTTATTAAAGGAAAAAAAAAAAAAAAGAAGATAAAATATCCACAGATTCCTGATAGAGAAGTATTGCTTGTTTGTAGCTAATTGTTCATGGAGTTTTTCAAAATGAGAAAAAATTGTCTTATTTGAATTAAATCAAGACAACAAGGAATTGAATTGCTATTGTATAAAAACATTTAGGATAGAAATGTAACAATGTCATAGAGTTAATATTTTACTGGCATTTTTTCTATTAAATTACAAAAATGTACAGTACATATGAATATGAACATTTGAAAAAACACATAAGCAGTACTTGGGGTTTTATATTTCTTCCTGTGCCCTGGCAATGCAGCATGTGCGGTAGTCCAGCAGTAGATCTGGCAGTTCTTTCTCAGAAGCCTGGGTATGTTTTGAAACATTTCTGGGACCAGGATTACCTGCTTGCTCTGCTAGACAGCTGGGATTTTGCCTCTTGGGCAGGTTTGGAGAACATGCTGAAGGACCACTCTGGTTTTTTGTTGTCATTTAAATTTCAAGAAAAAGTCACTGCCTCTGTCCTGTGTCCTATTGGTAGGTACCATATAGCATTGGGACACTGCTGCCCAGCAGCCAGTGATGGACCTGGGAAATTCTCCTTCTTGCTTGTGCTGATGTGCTCCTCTCACACTGCCACAGACACCAAAACCCAGTACCTGCTGCTGCCTCTGGCAGCTCACTCAGTCCAACTGGAAAACTTTCAGCATCTAAAAGGCCTCTTCCATTTCCTGTCAAAATAGTGAGAGAGATTACAATAAAAGAGATACAATAGAGGGAAGAAATAGTACGTGAGGAATGCAGGAACAAACATCATGGAGGGGGAGTGTAAACATGTGAGGGGAGAAAGGATTAAAAAGATGAAATTAATAGTACAGGGGAGGTCCAGGACAAGATGAGAGGAGAAATAAAACAATTTTTATTTTTGCTAGCAACAAATATCTATAGTGTCTTTGAAATTTTAATACATACCACTAGCAGCTGCCAGGTCCTGGTTTGGCTTCTAAGTAAAGGCTTCTAGGTCTTTTCAGGCTAATTAGGATCAATATTGCAGGGTCCTGGCAGCAGTGCTGCTGGCCTTCATCACCAGTGACACAGCCAGCCTTGGTCCTGGTTCTTCTCAGTTTATGCATGAGTAATACTGCCCTTTGTAGATCCCCATTTTTGGTTCCAACCCTTTCCCCCTTTTGAATGTGTTCTTTGGCATATCTCTTGTTCAGGCTGACATTAAATAGTTTATAATTTTTCAATATATTTATTTAGAGAAAGTTCACCTTCCATTAAATCATCATCTTTTGGGAAGTCTTAGCTTATAGTGACTTTGCCTTATACACAATAAAACATCAATACAGAATTTAATTCTTTGATTGGTACTTTTGTCTCTGTCACATTTACTGAAAACCTTTAAGAATTTCTGAATTTACACTTAAATCACAAGGAAAATCTGAAACCCAGATGTAAGAATAAAGAATGAATGTTTTGAAATCTAAACTATTCAAATCTAAACTTGTACAGTTGATAGTGGTATCCTACTATTGTCTGAATTTAATTTTCTTCTTCCATCACTCTCTTCTGTCACTTTAAGAGCTCATACTGTCATTAATTTTGGGAAAAGCTTTGTCAGGTGTATACAAAGAGCTACAGAACATAATGCCATTACTGAAGTGTTTTGCAGTGTTATTATTTCTTAATATTATTATTGGTTGAGGGGGTATAATGACTTTTGTATTACTCCCATTATTTTGGTTACCCTACTTAACACAAAAATATTGTAATTCTTTTAGTTACTTAGTCACATAATGAAAATTCTCACTTACTTTAAACAGACACTGAATTTACAAGCATGTGATCCTTTCTCGCAGTTAGAGCATCATCACTTTAAGGATTTGCCCCCTGACTCTGAGAGCAGAACTGTAAACAGAAGAAAAAGCTTCTACTTGATACCATCATACCCTATTATATTTTTTGTTCTTTGATTTAAATTTTAGGAGTTCTCACTGTCCAGTGTTTTTCCTCAAAACTTCTTAGTTGATATAATTTTTTTACTCAGCCATAGATATACATTCCAAGCTGTATGGCACATATTCCAGCTAATGATTTTAGAGGAGATATACAGCAGAATGCAAATCTCTTTTGTGCTAAATTACATGTAGAACATACTGCTATTTGTGTCTCAAAGTGTTAATTTGTTTGGTTTTGTTTGGGTTTTTTTTGAATCTTAGTAGAACCTAAAATACTATGAGTATTTGTTTGCCAAAAAGACAAAGATAACTGATCCACAGTAAAATCAAAATCTCTATGTAGAAAATTTTATAAGGAAAACTATAATAATTTGCTTCTACTTTCCTCAGTATTTTTTAATCATTTCATGTATAAGTTTTACAGACATGGTATTCATATTAAATTATGAATACTATGGCTCAACTAAATTCTGAGCATATATGGGCAAATCCCTAAACTGCAAGCCTCGTCTTCTTGGCTATCCAATCCCCTGAGAAAGCCAATTTTCTTTCATGTCTGAACAAAAGAAAAATGTACTATTAAAATGCAATTCAGAAGTGATAAAAACTGCAAGTGGAGCAGCCGGCTCACAGCACCTTCAATGTATTCTCTGGGACACTGGGGCCACATTAATTTTTGTGTGTGTGTGATGTCCATCCCATGTGCAAATTAGCATTACAAGTACCCTAATCTGTCTTGTGTGAGGGTGTCCTTTCCCATGGGTATACACATGCTACTATGGCTTTTTATTATTTAAAAATCTGATAACTCAGGGTTTTTCTTTCACTAACTTTACATGACATTTGTTTGTGACGCGTGATAGAAGTTGATATAGCTGGAAAGATTCTAAAACAATTTCTTTTTGAGGTGGAAAGAAGGAAAAATAATTTAAGAAAACAAACAGTGGCTGATAAATCAGTTAGTGAAAATAAATAGTTTTCTACATTTGTGTCAGCTGAGAGACAAAGAAGGGTATTTTAATCCTCATCTTTATCAGAATCTTGTTTGCCTAACTCTTATAGGGACTCTGGATTCTGAAAAGCTTTCATCTAGGGAAGGGTTCTAATTAACTACACTTCTTGTCAGTTTAAAAGTGATGTTTTAGACTTCTGAAGCGTATCTTTCTAATTTTACTGAATAATATTTTTTGCTGCACTTCTAGAATTAAGAATGCATGTTGATTTTTTCAAAATACCAGCAAAGATAAACTTAATTCCCAGCATTTTACTTTATAGTAAAATGTACTTGTTTCATCTCATGACTCTCCTGGAAATTGAAATAGATGGAACTAAGACATGTTTGTAGGGTGTCTTGCAGATCTTTTATATAGAAGAGGTTTTTCACCTTCCTCCATACAGTTTGCTGTGGAACCTACCCAGAAAACCTGTGGTCGTCTGTGACAGTTAGGGACATCCATCTGAAAACCTCTTCCAGCAGGTAGCTGGAGCTCCAGTGCTTGCTGGCACTATATAAGCAGTGAGTCCATCATCATTATGACAGAAAATGAAAGAATCTGGCTCAGAAAGATTGCTAATTAGGACATAATTATAACTTCAGGATAAAGTACACAGTCAGTGAATTCTGAAGAAACAATTTCTCTGTTTTGTGGTTTACCAATATGTGCAAGTTTCTGTTCTGATAAATGATAATAGGGTTTATTTAGCTTTGGTTATCAGATACCAAAGGATGTCTATCTCCATAGGTGACCTCTCTCCTCGTGCATGGGGACTGCCTGCCACTGACAGATGGCACAGGCTGCTCTGCCTGCTAAGACCTCCGGTACCCACATGCACATCCCAGCAAAGGGAACCCTGACAGTCCTGCACCAGTTGTTTGTGCACATACAGACAAAGTGATAATCTACTAGTGCAAGTGAACCAAGTTAGATCCTTGTACACAAAGAACGTTTTATCCTGTTCAAATTTGATATCTTTTTGCTCCAAATTTAATCTGAAAGAAGCTGCAGGAGAAATCGCAGTAATCCTCTCACAATACCGAGGGGGAACATTAAGAAGGTAGTGAAAAATAGCAAGAACATGTGTCCATCTCATCTCCTGCATTATTGATTTACATCAATCCTATGGCATCTAGAGAACAGCATAACTGATTTTAAAATATTCTTGAATTTCAGATTTCTGCCATTTTCTTCATATCATAAAAATAATGAGAAGTGTGAGCCATCACTTCAAAGGTCAGGTAAATATGGCCGAGAAGCTTATGGAACTAAACATTTCAGAGAAGTATATCCTCAGAAGTGGATAGCAGACAAGGTAAGCCACTGCTAAAATCAAGGATTTATTTACCTTTTTAGACTGCTGTTTTATTAGAACTCAGTGAATTTCAATATGATCCAGAAATCTTGGAATCCAATAGGATTCTTTCTAGCATGTTATAAAACCACGTAGTTGGAGCTGTGATGAGATGTGAGATTTCCTTGACTCTCTTGTAAATTCAATTTGAAGAAATTCAACACCTGTTGGTCCTACAAGATCAGGATTTAAGACCCTGGTTAAGTAAATCTTCAGTTATATGCATCTTGCTAAGTTTCATTCTGTTTGTATTGCCTTTTCTGATTTAAGAGAGGTTGTATATTTACTCTTGCACATTAAGATAAACCTTCAGGAAATTATAGCAAAACCTGATTAAAACAACACAATATTTTACTGCTTACATTCTTTGGAAAAACCTTTAAACTAGTGAATAGCTGGGTTTTTTTAAAAGAAGACCACATTATATTGCCTGCTTTGTCAGGAGCATCTAATATATTTTTGGTTTTGTAGTGCTGCAAGAGGAAATTTTTCTCAGAACATGAGTTTATGTAGTGTTTGCATTACTTCTACTTGTATCAGCTATCTTAATCACATTAAAATTTCTGAGTACAAAAAAGATAATGGGCTTTGTGGTTCTGTGCTGCACTCTTTACCTATATTGTTTCGGGACTGGAGCATCTGTTGTAGGAAGAGAGTCTGATACAGCTGGAACACTTTAGTCTGGAGAAGAGAGGGCACACGGAGATCTTATTAAAGTGCATAAACAGTGATAGAAGTGAAGGAAGAACAGGTCCCTAAACTTCTCTCAGACTCTGTAGTGTCCAGTGATCAGTCAAGAGTTAATGAACACAAGTGAAAGCATGAAATTCCATCTGAGCAGAAGAAAACACTTTTTTTTTCCTTCTTTCTCTTTTTCTGTAAGGGTGACAGAGCCCTGGCGCGGGTTGCCCAAAAAGGTTATAGAATCTTTATCCTTGGATATGCCTGTGGTCTAGGCAACCTGCTCTAGCTGAGCACAGGGACTGCAGGGGTGATCTGAAGAGGTTTCTCCCTACCTAAACAATTCTAGGATTTTGTAAGATATAATAAATTATATCCCTGAAAGCAGTTTAACCTTTGTAAATATACGGCAAGTTCCAAGGAATCTTAGTTTAAGAAGGAACATTTTAAAAAGATCTTTTCCTCAAAACTTTAAGTTTTAAAAATCATCTCAGAGAAAAATTTTGGTATTTCAACACACATTAATTATATCTCCCTGCAAATAAACCATCAACAATCAAACAAAAAAATCTGAATTTTTCTTGCAAAAGCAGTGAGTGGAAGATATGACTGGCTGAAGTCCTACAGCATAAATATGATATATAAAGAGCACCTAATTGTCTTATTTCTGGTACTCATCTTGTCCTGTAAAGACTTGTTTTTCCAGTTCATAGCAGTTCTTGCTCAAGCTCAGATGATAATATCAAAAATCTAAAGATATTTATACTGTATATCATATCACACATATATAAACTATGGGCTTAGCTGGAAAAACTCACCTTACTTGTGATCTTGGATAGATATCACCCTAAATCTCTGGAGGTGAATAGCTGTATACATTAACCCCACATAACACAGAGCCTTCCAACCCCAATTCTAAATCAATATGAAGCTTCCATTAGGAGCCGCTTACCCCAGCAGAGAGCTAAGAGGAGAAAAGGGCTATTTATGACATACCTACTGCTTTAATGGGTCGTTATTATCAGGGAAAAAAAAACCAAAACAACCACAAAACCTCAAGCTTCTCATGGCAATTTAATGGAAAAAGACCTATAAGTAGGTGAGGTCATACTTTCCTAACTGTTAAATTTGGTAGAACTCTCTGTTGCTTTCTTATTTCTTAACTTTATGAAAACTTTGAATATATCAGTGCTATGAACAAAATTATTCTGTTCTAATCAATCACAAGATTGAAGAACATGTAATGAAATATTAGAAAAAAAATAATTTTTGAGTAAAGTTTGTCTGCTGAACACAACCCTTCTTTGAGCTTACCACAAGGTTATATTTTTGTGGATGCAACTTCTATTACAACCTGAATAGTTGATAACACTGCCATGATCTCTTTCATGTTCTGACAGTCTTATGCTAAACAAGTTTCTTGTTTTGCTTCTGGTAAGACTGTATAAGTTTTTCCAAGGAGTCAATTCCATGGTCAGTGGATCAGTGACCCCCTCTGAGCTGCTGAGGTATTATTTAATGTTAGCTGATATTAGCTGGCTTTTTTTAATATTAAATATAGAAAGTTTCTTTCTGTGTGTGTGTGCATGAGCATGTCCTAGTTGTATCTTCCTGAGGTGTTCATGTGTTTATTACTATGCAATTTAATTCAAGTCACAAAAAGATTAGTATGTAAATTATATAATTGCTTTAGAAGCAAAATGAACAACAATGAAAAATATTACCTTGTTACATTTCTTCTGGAAAATAAAAGGGTATTAGCATAGACTTCCTCTAAACATAATAATTACCATATCTCTGTGAGGAAAAGTTAATAGTTCTTTCTTTCATCTAGTTATAATCTGAAAAATTTTATCTCACTCTGTTTACATTTCAAAGAAGTTTGAGTTAAGGGAAAACGTGTTCTGTTCTAATACTTCATTATAAATAAACAAGGAATGGAAATACTATACCTTCAGTGAAACTGAATCTAGTTAGTTTACTGAGTAAATCAGTATAAAACATGAAAATGCTTACATATTTTAAGTTTTACATTATCTATCTAAATACATTGGAATACCTTTGCTGAAATTTATGTGAGAAGTTTCAATATAAAAAATTTACTAGTCACTAGGAATTTAATCTACAATGATGGGTTCCAATGTAGATGGTCAGTCAGGGGATCAAATACACTAACTATAGTCTTTCAGCTGTCAAAACACTCACATATGTTCGTATTTGCTGAGGCAGAAATGATAGCTTTCAGTCTTTAATCGGTATTAGAATTAGTTTGCATATGCATTTTAGAAAACTGACTTTAATGACAGCATTTAATGTTTTCTTATTTGTAAAATTCAGGAAGTGATAGTTTAAGATGTTCCATTCTGATAGATTCCTCCCTCTGATGCCTTATTATGGGTGAATTACAGTACAACTGAATCACGGTTTCATTATTTGCACAGGCATTTTGGCCCTAAACAGGATTTTATTATCTACAAAGCATAAAAACACCCAGGACTGCAAAGAATTAATTTAGAGAACCTAAGCATATTGCACAGAACATAAAGTTGACCTTTACCGTCTACAGCTTTTGGAATGGAGTGGGATGTGGAACACATCGTAGATTTAATGTGGCACAACGCTGTCTGCAGAAACTTGGGTGGGACTGTGCCTGCCTGCCCATTGCACCCGATGATTGAATCTGCTGTCACCAGCATCCTGATAATAATGAACATTCAGCTTAACGACCGTGATTATGATTATCATAATTGATGTGCAAGTGCAGTGTGTGGGGATCATTACAGCTGAACTGTACAGCAGAGAAACATGCCTTAGTTATAGATAATTTTACTTTTATGCATTGATTGGGATAAAATATGCCTTTCAAGTTCAACAGGCCAGCTTGGTATAATTTTAGTAAGATTTCTACATGTATGAATTGATGCTTATAAGCTTCCTGCAAAACAGTCATTCTAGCTGTTTGTTTTGAATTGTTTCATTCCATTAATAATGGAAAATAATTAAATAATTAGATGTTGTCTAGTGGAAATCACTTATAGAGAACTGCCAGCGTTAATCAAGTATCAACTTCAAATAATTCTGATAATCATGGCCTCTCCTAGGCTAGGAGAAATAGCCCTTGCAATTCACCACCAACACAATTCTACTTTTGGTGGAGCAGTGGTCTGTGGTCACTCCTGGCATTTTCACACTGTACTATGTAGCCATTAGTGCAGGCAATAGTTGTTCCATATAAAAATTATATCGCTTCCATCTTTGTCACCAGAGGCAGAGAATTACAGGCTCAGATTCAGCTGGTGTAGATAAAGGCACAATCAACAGCTTCAGTCGATTTTGTTGAACAGTGATTGCCTTCAACAGTGATTGCATGAAGTTGCAGAAGTATTTCATTAAATCATGGCATATATAACAGATAAACACAAGTACGAGTATGTATTTCAAGCCAGAGTTTATATAAAAAATGTTACAACATAAGTATAATGAAAAGTGTAGAGTTTCACTGCTTTACACTAGGCATAAGTTTGGCTCTTTGTCCAAGAACTGACAGATTTTCAGTCTGGGTTAACAGAGAAAACAGATGATGGAAAAATTTCTTGCAGAGGGGGAAAGTGATTTTTTCTGTTTGAAAATTAGTTTTATCTCTTGTAGGGCAAACACATACAACAGTATGCCTAGTGGATGATGTCATTATGAGGCAGAATTTTTGATACACTATTTGTGCTTTCCCATTCCTGACTATACTGAAATTTATTTAAATTCCACCTTAACTCCATTTTTCTAACCTTCTAGTGATTTGACTTGGCAATAGGTATAATCTGTGTCAAGTTTTAAATTCTTTCTTTCTCAGACTATGACTTCATTTTTATTAAGGAATTTGCTTGTTTTAATTTTAATTAGGAAAAAGGATTATCCAAGAACATTTTCTAGTATGGTGTAATACTGGCTAATGAATGTGCATCTGAACTGTCAGCTTTATTACCTTTTAAAATTTTAAAGGCCTTATTTACCAGTGTGCTTTGTGACAAGAGAAGAGCTAGCATGTATTTGGAATATCAGATTCCTAGCTCCCCAATCCAACCTCAGAGTGTTTGCATAATGTGGCAGCCAGAAGGGAATTACTGGACGACCTGTAAGAGTTTCTTGTTCCAGTTCCAGTTTCCTCATGAGCCATGTCAGGGATAATAAGGATTGTTGCCGAAGTGGGATGCACTCCAGCGATCCCTGGCCAATGACATGGCTCCTGTATGGTTATTACTGCTGGCATGACTTGATGTATCTATTCAGATGCTCCAAATGGACCCTTAGTTTGAGTTATCAACTATCCACTTCCAAAAAAGCACTGCTTTCTCTCACTTTTTTTTGCTATCCTGAGTCCTGTGCCAAACCAAATCGTTTAAATCCAAGGATCTGGTCCCACAACAATACATACTGTGTACTATTCATGAAAAGTCTGTTTGTTCTACCCTGTCACATATATTTTCTGCTCTTAGAAGAATCTCTTGGAATCAGAATGCTGCTGTATCTTCACACGAAAATCAACCTGAGTGATTCCCTGCCTCCACATGGGGTGATTCCCTCAACAGCATTACTCTTCAGAGCTGTGAGCTCCTTGGAGGTGTTTGGCTACCTGATTAGGTTGTACAGAAAAAGAGCAGTGTTGCCCAATTTAAAATCACAGAACAACTTAATAAGCAGGTGGTGTCTGAAACTGGGTAACAAAAAAGTATCTCAAAGTCACTTCTGCAACTTCTCTTTTTTTTTTCTTTTTGTAAATGTCATAATGTACTGTTGAGAAGGAAAGGTATTATGGAAAGCAGGAGTGTACCATGTCCAAATATGGGAAAGACATTACCCCTCTTTCACAGGACTAGAATGAAATATCTCTTATTGTAGGATGCACCCATTCAGTCTTCCAGGAAAGCAAATGACAATTCCAGCTTTTCACAGTTTACATAATGATCTTTCCAGGTTCCTTATGACTGTGTCTTATTTACAGAATTACAATTTGTTATGAAGATCACTTTCAGTGCTCCCACTGGAAAGCTTCTTGAGCTGTAGATTGTTTCCTATGAGAAAACCCTTAAGGGCACCACTGTTGGGTTGCCTTGGAAAAATGCTACGCTTGATATACGATTAATGACAATTATTAACTATCACTGAGCTTTCAAATTATTTTCTTAGTTGTAGGAAGATGGTAAACACTGTGGAGAAAATTATAACATGCAAATTGTATCCTTGGCTACTGTTTAAATGCAGAAAAGAATCTGTGGATAACTGGAAGGCTGAAAAAACTTTCTAGTGGAGGTTATTGATGAGTTACAGAGCCTGATTTTGAAGGAATGCTGTAAAGAAGTGTCTGAGAAGAGTCAAACTATTCAATTATTTGCATAAGAAGAGATACTGTCACCAGTAGTCTAATCAAATCCATTCTAGTGGTTATTTGTAAGCGTTTGTGGGCAACTAGTTGAATATTTTATAAAACCTGATTTTCAGTTCTGTAATTTCTCAGCGGGAAAATGCAGTCCCTTGATGATGATCCAAGGCTTTGAAGAATAAATTGATTCGAAAGAGAAAATTAGATGGCACTTATTATACTGTCTAACTAGCAATCCTCTGTCATTTGTCTGTTGGATGATAAATGTCTTGCTTTGCCTACCTTCCTCACTTAATAATGTAACTTGCATCTTAGTGGTATAAAAGAAAACCTTGCTTTTTTTAGTAGGACTTAACTTTAACCAGTATTTCTCTGAGGGAGATGTGTGTGTGTTTAAGCTTTCTAAATAATTTCCATTGTACACATTGCTTAAACATTTTAAAGCCTCTTATTTAATCAGAAACACTTTTGAAATAGAATATCTTGCCCAATTCCTTCAGTACGTGCTTAGAGTACATTACAGTAACTTGTGGCACAGCTTTAAATTAGAAAAAAAATCAGTTAATCTAGAAACAGTAGAAACTGGAGTTACACCTAATTTGTTTTGTTTATATTGGTTTTAGGTGTTGACTATTTGGATATGATTTTGCTTGTTAGAATTCAAAATCCATACACTAAACTGGGAAATCCATGGCCTTGCCTTTTCATGTCAGTTTTGGATAGGCTGTTCAGTATTCTTAGAATTAAGTAGATTTTTTTGTATGTATGTCAAACATAATGTATTTCAACTCAATTCAATTTGCCACAATATTGAATTAAAAAGCCTATATTTCGAAGTCACTTAAAATTCTTTATGGGACTTATCTGCAAAGCAAGCTACTTATTATTTGATAATACTCACCGAGACCCTGTTTGTGCTTGTTAAACAGAGTTGAAATTAAAGTAACAGAAAGCTTTTCACAATCCTTTGAGAATTACATGGGCCATGCAACTGCTGAAAACTGCAGGTTTGAGAGCTGGTCCTCAGCCCTAGCATAACTGAGATATATCCATGGAGCCAGGCTAATTGGCATCATCAGGCAAGGATCCGGCCCATAATGGATATAATCAATATGTAAATATGTTCCATTCAGAGAGAATGTTGTAGGAAAAATTATGTTACCTATTTTCTCAGAAAAATAGACTTTTTTAATCTCATCTTTAAATGTACATTGCTGGTGAGATTGCAAAATTGAGGTCTAAGATCAGAAACATATTTTGATGACTTTCTTGCAACTGATACAGTTAGGACTACAGACTGTTGATTCTTGAAATGATGTCTGAATTAGAGATTTTGCTACACTGACTCATTGCAATTGTACAGTTTTATGATTTAAATGCTAATAACACCTATAGGTGTTCTGGAGGAATTCTAAGATATTATGCCAGGTATGAGCCCAAGCTGAAAGAAAGGCTGTTAGTGTGGGGTTTTTTTGTTTGTTTTGATGCTCTCTCCAGAGAGCAAAAGTACATTATTCTCAGAGCAGTAGGACTTCAGTGCAGAAAAATGGATTTTAGAGTAACTTACATTCCTTGAATAGGAAAACCCACAGTTTAAATCTCTGTGCAGTTATGTTGGAGTGAACAAGACATGGAATGTAGTACAGACTGCTTGTTGTCTTAATGGTTTGACACAAGTGTCTACTGCTTCCTTCTTCAAAATTTATATTATGAATGAATTCTGGACTCCTTTGCCCCATTTTACATCACGGTATGATATTAACTTTTGGAATACACTTCAGTGTTTATTCATTTAATGCAATGAAGAGCTGGTTTCGATATGCCCTTTACAAACTCAGGTTAAAAGGATGTTCCACCATGATAAACTATATTCTTTCTTTTCTTACAGTTTTTGTTGATCTCAGCATAACACTTGTAGGGAAACTGAAAGGCATGTCCACATAAGGAGTGTTTTTATGAGTAGGTGTATTGCCATGTGTTAATGTTCTAGAATGAAAGTTATGGAATTATTCAGGATTAACCTTTGCACTTCAAATTCAAACTCCACTTCCATATAAATAACCTTACAAGCTTTGATGAGTTAATGTATAAAGGTAACTACACCTCAGGTAGAGGGGATAGGGTACAAAGACTGAAGCACATAGTACCAGTTTCACAACTGTATTGGTTTTGTTTCTCATAATGAGATTATTTGAGAAGGAATTTACATTTTGACTGCAATCATAGGAACTAATAATATTCCCAGCTTGTAGCTTAAGAATGTTAGGATTTCTCACCTGTATTCACGTGAAGGAATGGCAGCATATATGGTAAGTGCTTGTCATTACCAACCAAACACCCTGCTCTTTTAAAGAATAACTTGAAGGTATGAGAGTCTCAAACTTAGAGGGGGGGAAAGAAAAAAGAGAAACAATAAAAACATTGCATATTAACAGACTTTGTACACTAATGCAAAGCTGCTTGATTGAACAGTGTAGTGTCAACCATGTCTTTCTTCTAATGCTAAAAGTAATGCACATAGACAGAGTGACAATCAGAGTACAGCCTCCCATCAGCTGTAATTAATCTTTTAGTTAACAGAGACTAGAAAAGCTTCTCATCAGCCTCTTCTGAAGTCTGAGGCACCCTGTTTTTTGATGTTTGCATTCTGAGTAAAATTGTCCCCACCAGTTCTAACAAATTGAAACACCAGGCTAATTATGGCAGCTAATGAAGTGTGTGGAATGGTCACAGCTTGTCGTGAAACTGTTCCTTCAGCTCAGATTAGAGTTTCATCAATCACTTTTTTAAACTGATCCAGAATTGCTTCTGCCCAGTGCTTGGCATTTTTAATGCTGTTTCTGTAATTGGTTTTTTCCCCAAAGCTTAGGCTATTTTTTGAAATATTACATTCTCAGGACAGGACTTACAAACTCCAGTTTATAAAAAAACATTTCATTATTGCCTCTATCAGCTGATCAAGTGCTAGAAAGCTAATAAAAGAAGCAGAAATATAAAATTTGATATATTGCTTTTAATCCAGCTAAAGGTAGCAATAAAGCATATACACATATATGTATATGAATCATTATTACTGTGGGCTGGATGTACACTGCAATCTCATGAGACATGGTTTGTGGGCTGGATGGTTCAAATCCCACTGAAAGACCTAAATGAAATGAATGACTTCGTCTTAGCTTATTTCCTAGTGGATTGTGGTCCTCCATATATCACTCAAAGAGTTTGGCATGATTTGTAGTTTTTGCAGATGCCCAAGCCTTTGGCAAAAGGAAGACTAAAATGTGTTGCTATTTAAAGAATTTCCACACTTCAGTTCAAATCTGAAGTCCTCAGAGAAGTATGGGAAACTTTACAGTATGACTTATATTGCTACTAGACTGTCAATGAATAAATTAGCATATAAAACATTGTAAAAATTCCCAGAACCTCTTCATTTATAAGATATAATCATAGTCAGCTATACATTGAAAGTTCTGTATAGACATTAAAGGCATAGGTGTTAAAGTCTCAGGCTAAGTTCTTTCCTCAACATGGCCAATGGAGTGTTGAATTTCGTTCAGAAGTTATCCAGCTGAAAAATGAAATAAACTTTTGCTTATGCACTACCATAGAATATCACTGCACAAGTTGTTGCATTTAGTATATACATAACATGTATTCATATCAGAACCAATGCAGCATGGTTTTAGTTTTTGAATTGCTCGGCAATCTATTTTTAAAATTTGTGCTAATAAGTGTAATCCATAGCATTTTTCTGAACAGTGTTGAGTCTGTAACTGTGTTTGGCTATAAATACCAGCTGTTCTTCTCCCCAAAGCTTCTCATCAGCAGGTTTGCCAGAACTAACTTCATGCCAATTCCAAAGCAAATCCATGGCACGTGAGTGAGTAATCACTGTGGCTGCTGCTATTCTTGACCTGTATCAAAGAACTGGTGGATCTATACAGAAGAAAAAGTGCCACTGGACACATAAAGAAGATATGTTATCATATATGAGCAAAGACAGAAAAAAATAGCAATAGGTGTTAGTCTAAAAGCTTTTGTTCCCATTTTATTGATTAAGGAGAGCATTTGTAAACTCTGGATGGGAAATGAGCAGTTTCTCTAGTGTTAGCTGATCTGCAAAGTAAGCTGCCTGCAAAGTGAGAAAATATTCCTGTTTGATCATTCCTGTCTCTTCTGAAAATAGCTTATATTTCTGGAGGAGGAAAGCTTTTCTTTTCTTTCATCTGCGCTAGAGCACTTTGCTGGCTCATGTTCGGCCAGGTGCCCACAAGGACCAACCAGGTCCTCTTCGGCAGAGCTGCTGCCCAGCCTGTCAGCCTTCAGCCTGCTTTGCTCTGGGGTGAGTCTGTGCCAGGTGCATTTGTCCATCCTGTGTTTTGTAAGGGTCTGTCAGGCCCTTCCTCCAGACTGTCTGCAGCACTCTGAGGGATAGCCCTCAAGTGTCTCCATGGTACTCATTAGTTTGGTGTAATCCAGGCACCTCCAGGTCACTGAGGAAGATATTAAGATAGGCCCCAAGACAGCACCTGAGGAAATATGTTGGTATCCAGGATCCAGTTAGAGGAGAAGCCATTCACTGCTACCCTTTGAACCTGAGACTCCAGGCAGCTATTACATCTATTAGTCTGCACATCTAGACTATAATTTACCAACTTGGTTAAAAGGATTCTCTGGGAGACTGTGTTGAAAGCCTTGTTAAAGCTCAGCCAGACAGCGTCATCCACTGTTCTCCTTTGATCTGCATATCTAGTCATTTCATCACAGAAAGCAATCAGGTTAGAAAGTATCATCCAGAACCATGTGAAACCAGATGAAATCTTACTGGAGTATTAGTTTTGCTGCATATCCAAAGCCAAATAAGATAAAAAATATTTTAACTTGAGGATTTTAACTCAGAATTTTTCCTCCTAAACTCCTGGTGTCATGATTTTGGCAAGTTAGAGAGAATTGCAACTTGATCTTGGCAGGTTAAACATTTTCTGGCTTTAGTCTACCAGGTTAAAAGTGCTTCTGAGTTTGTCTTGGCAGTGAGCACTTGGCACTGGCTTATTTTCAGCTGGAAAGAAAATGAGGTAGTTGAACAGATTAGACAATGAAAGGGGCAGCTTTCAAATGGCATAAGTCAAGATGTTTATCCCTAAGTGCAGTAGTTTCTAATGTGAGTCCTGTTGCTAGCAGTGTGTGTGTGATGGCAGGACAAGAAGCTGGTTTAAAAATACAAGTATTGTTAAATATGTCCTTTACTATTTTTCATCAGATGCTTTTTAAGTCTGTGTTTTTCTGGATGCAGGAATGTAGTGTTAGGCTCCACCTCAGATTTAATAACTTCTTTGAAGGGTTAAATATTTCTCATTAGAGTGTTTTCATTTTTGACAATGTTATTTATACACCTTAAGTAGATTAAGATGAACTTGTACTCCCCTCTTCAAAAATATTTGAGGTGGACATTTGCATGACAATAGCAAATAAACACCTCTTGGGATTCTGAATACTTACTGAACTATTTCAAATGCACATTTGTTTTTTAGCCCAGATTCAGTAAAGTTCAAGTGTATCCAAGTATGAAATAGCTTGTGGAGAAATTCACATTGGTTTCTTAATTTAATTTACTTATAAAAAAGAGGCTACATAGTCGAAAAAATAGAGTATTATCTTTGGCAATTTTGGTACATATACAGACATTCAGAATAGAATTTGGGTGAGACTGTTTCTCATAACATTGTCTAAAGTGTGGTTCAGCATGCACTGTAACTCTGTGTGGGAAACTATACTTGTAATACTGATACTGACTCTGAACAGGTCTAAAAGTACCTGAAAAGTGTCTACGTCAAGGTGACTTATTCTTCTTCAGTAGATTAGCTTTATACACATAAAGAAATTAATTAACTGAACAGTTATTTATAAGGGAGAATGTATTTCTTTCTAAAGCATTGCAAAGCTAGTCCCAGTTTGAGGGGAAGGACCAGACAGTGCCTGGCTTGCAGATCATTAATAAATGGAATAAATGAATGTAGAGGGTACAGCTGGGAATTCCACCCTTCCTTCCCCTTGGGCAACCACAATGACTGCAGGGTACTAAGTAAATGTTACAAATGCAAATTTGGACCACAAATCTTCATTGCTGGTTATATTACACATGACAAAAAGGACAGCCTAGTTTCAGATCCCAGGTTAATTTTACAGAGGCAATACTTACAGGAAAACGTAATTTACTGGACCAAATCCTTCCCCTTTTTTTTCCTTTGTCCTTCCTTGCACAAAACTTCCATCAAAGCCCAGAGATAATTTGCCTTTGCTTGTGAGAAAGGACAGTAAGGGTTGACACATTTGTAATCCTTAATGAACACAGCTATTGCAGAATATCTTACTCGTTTAGGAATAGTTGTGCTTTCCTTGTACAGGGGCTCACACTATTGCATTCTGAAGAGCATCATTATTTTCTGTCATGTCATAGCTTAATTTGTGCAACTATGAAAAAAGGGGGCATGCTTTTGTTCCTTTGTGCTTTTAACCATACAGGAGCTAAAATTGGCTCTTTTCAAGCCTAGAACACATCCTCTCCTACCCTGCACAGATGAAGACAAGAAGTTTTAGGGCTTGATTTTTGTCATTTGTCTCCAACTATTTCCAAAGCACAAATTAGCACAATTTAGCTGCTGAGCTATGAAAGGGAACTTCAGTGAACACAGATTAGTAGCAGAACACCTCCTTCTCCAAATACTCCAGAAAGGGAGGAATGGAGTTATAATTTCCATGTTAGGCTGTCCCAGGGGAGCACACATGGCTGTGCTGCTCGTACTTGACACACCACACAAGAAAGTATCTAAAACTATGTGTTTATCAAATCAGTGTTTTTTCAAACTTATGAGCCATCATTAGAAATCTTTCACAATTTCTAGCAAGCACTGTTTGTGTTTGGGTCCCTCATTTTTAATTCATAGAAGATAAAACATGTAAGAGTCAGTGATAGTTATAAATATCCATGAAAAACTAAGTGTAAAAATAATGAAATGTTTGTTACATAAATTAAGTAGCAATTAATGTTTTCTCTTTCTGTTTGGAAGATAGGATATTAAAATAGTGTTGTTAAATTTCCTACTGTGAACGTAATTTCCTGATCCTTTTTTACAACGCATTATCATAATGTCAATAAAAGACAAAAACTAACAAATAGAAAAGAACTTGCCTGATGTAATCATAACACAGAAAGTTATAAAGTTGCCTTTTATGATGGCTATACAATATCATTTTATTTTAAGATCTAATAGCAAGTTGATTCAAAGGGTAAGACTTACAAAGTCATTAAACCAAGTAGAAAATTGCCTTTTACCATAGTCACCCAGTCTTTTTAAATCAAAGAGTTTTATTGTTGGTGGTGATGTTTGCATTTGCAGGAGGTAATTAGGGAATGAGTTAGACATCACACTCAGAGCCCTCAAGCTTGTCAACAAGAACCATAAACTTTACTTGCAAAAAAGAAAAGTCAGTTTAGAAGGCAAATTGCAGAGAATAGAGGGAAACAGGATCATAACATTTTGAGTCAGTTTGACCTCTGCAGTTTGACCTCTGTGTGTATCCACAATATGGAGAAGCTCATAAAATATCCTGCGCTTCCACGAAAACTTTATTGCTCCTATCAGAAAGAACAAAATGTAGATATTTTCAATTTAAGACAGCTGAAGGAGGAGGTAGATGTTGGTTCCTTCTTCTCCTCCTCTGTATTATGTTGGTAAGCTGAACAGGGAAAGGTGCAATGCTACCCCCTTCATCACAGCAGTGGTCACTTGTCAGCTGTGGGGCAGGGATCTCTGATTAGGCACGCTTTTCCCTGGAAGTCAATACCTCTGTGCTGACACAATGAGATCCAGTCCCTAAGGCATGATCCAGGCTTTTGTTATTATCTCTTATTTGAAGGGGCTGGTTGACCCAATTGGTTAACACATTAGCTTTTCAATTTTATAGCCTTAAGTCATGGAAGACCTCTTCCTAGGTTTTGGGTTTTTTCTCCACGGCAGAAGTAAAATTGGCAGTCTGTGCCCACCAGCCACAAAACCAGAGTTATGCCAAACAACTGTGTCTTGAACTTTATGGCTAATTAGCTGTTGAAGCTGTGCCCAAGAAATAGGTTCTGTTGCCCATGGGAAGAAATGTGAAGCCGTTATTAATGTCCCAGCTCATATCTCTTAGTAAGTCTTATGAGCAGTGCTGCTTAAAGAGGCTAAATGTACAACAGGGAATTAAAAATTATAGTACCCCTTTCACTGACTGAAATATTGTAAACTTGTTACACTGAGGCCAGGATTGGTGTCAATGTACTTTGTGTGAAAAGTGCAATAGAAGCATTAGTATTTGACAGCCCTGGTTGAAATAAGTGAAATTAATGGAGCTCTTTTCATATACGACAAGGCCATGGCACCCCTTTCATGCTGCTTACAGACAGAGAAAAGTCAATACTTTTTTATTACTTGATGCTGACCTACATTTTGCACTACAAGTGCCAGGCCCACTAATTGGTTTCAGTTGTGAGAAAAGTTTGCCCCAAAGAAACACTGGAGCAGATAAATCAATCTTTTTTAGGGTAGCTTAGTGGGTTTTGAGCACTTGAAATGACATTTGTGTTGTATTGACAGAATGGGTTGTTACACTCATTTTGTCATGTCAGAAGGCCCTGTACTAGTTGGAAGTATTGTTAACCAGTATTGATAAATTTGCTGAGAATAAAAGTTAGCTGGATCAACATTTTACTTGTCTAACAGCTTGCTGTTTCTGGTTTGCTTCCTTGTTAGAGACCTCTGTGGCTATTAACAGGTCAGGAGGCTTACTATGACAGCTCAATTTAAAACTCTAATTTTACTATTACAAGCATTAGGATCACAGGAAACACCTAAATGTGACCACTTAGTGTTAAACAGGTGGGGTTGTGGACTAGAGCTGTGCAGTGACACTTGGCAGTGCTGCCTGGTTTCCAAAGGAGCTGTGCACATGGGATGTCTCCTGGCTTTGTGAGAAAGAGGATTGCTCAGTGGCTTACCCTTCATTAAGAACATACCTGCTGCAGGGACATTTGTGCAGAATTTCCCACTGCATCCTCTAGTCTTGGTGTGTGTCTGTGGATATTGGTTTCAAAGTATTGTTTCCTGGTTTTACTACTCAGTACCATGAATACAGAATTATGATTCCAGGAGCTGTGCTCATTTTTCAGTTATTCCTTCTGCCATTAATTCTTAACAGAATTTACATTTGCTCTATGTAGAGAAGAACAGAAGAGACCTAGTGTTACTATAGGAGCAACAGATACAATTCCAGCACTACAAAAGAGTCTTTCTGAGGTCCAAACTTTTCATGGATTATTTACCTTTCTCACAGCACATGATGCCATGGTTGACATAATGCATTTGTACTCTGTCTTTAGTATTTTTAGATTGACTCAGAAGAGGACTCACTGCTCTGAATATCTGCTATTGATGGAATGCTTTACATTACAGAGAGTGATTTTCATCATACAATTTATATTTGAAACTTCTGCACATGTTGCTTCTACTGACCTATGAAGGAAATCTATATTTGTACAGCTTAACAAAACTTTAATCTCCATTTATACTATATATATATACACCATATACTATAAATCAGATCATGTGAGTTTATTGTATGCTTTTTGTTCCAAGTTTATCACATGCTTAACGGTTTCATAATTATTATGGACTTGGGAGATTTGATATATGAAATTACTCTGAAGTGTGTATGCAGGGGCTGAGAATAAATGGTAATAATAGTGCTCTCTGGCCTTAAAATCTGTGAGTAGATATGCTACTGCTGTTTGCCTATTCTTGCTTTGGTCTGAGGCAGCTGACTTTCTATCTCATTAAATTTCCAAGAAGATACTCAATTGTAATTCCTATCTCATTTCAAACTGCATTTTTATATTGCAGGATATTGTGCAGTACTCTCAAAATTGCTTGGAAAGAAACAGTGTTAGTACAAATTTGTTTCTAGAATATCACAAAAGGCATTTTCAAAGGCCTCCAAACCAATATGAAGGTCTACAAGGTCTTGTTCATTTGCCAGCGTTTGTACGTGATCTGTATTTATGTAAGTCTGCACAGTCAGATGAAAAATGTCTTTGGAATTTGCTTTAATAACATTCCAAATATAGACTATGTAACCATTTGGCAAGTCTAATCTATGACATCAGAGTGCTGATCGAGACAAATCTTTGGTGGCTTTATGCCACCTTTTTTGACTCCTTTGTTTTGAACTGATGAGCTCACAAGCTCAAGTAGTCAAATATATTGAAAGGGTCCATAGGTCTTGTTAGGCTCTGTCACTTGAACTTGAGTCACTTACAATTTACTAGAGTGAAAGGAGTCAAAGCTGGACAAGTTGAAAAAGGAAGTGTCATATAAACTTTGTTTGGCAATTTCAAAGTAGCTCTCGGTGCTGAGAATTATATGGCATGATTTAAGAATGCTCTGTGGAAAAATTTCATAAAGCTCAGCTCCATGCTTCTGTGATCCCAAGAGTGCAAAACCTGTAGGGTCAAGCTCACCAGTATGTGTGAATTCATATTTGTAAACCTGTTCATTCCAGCTACCAACAGTGAGGAACTGATGGGAAAAATATTGTTTTTCTCCAGTCACAACCTATGTTCTTCAAAAGGATTATTTACATAACTTCATAATTTCTATGTTTTGTAGCAAACTAAAAAAGCTTAAGTTCAAGATGATTCCTATCAGAATCAATGAGCAGTGTATCACTGTGCTTCCCTGCATATTTTGAGTGGTCATTTCACCATCACATTAGATGTGAGAATCTGGCTTCCAATTCCTTTCCCTTTATGCTATGAGGTAGATCTTGCAAAGCCAGGTGGTGTTTTCAGGCTTTACTTTATCTCACTGTTGAAATCTGATTAAAATCTTTATCTTCAAATACAGAAGAAATAGAATCAAATCTGTTTCCCAAAAAGATATTTATGTTTTATATGGATGCTGTGCAATTTTTACCTAGTATATATTCTAAACTTCTTTAATCAATGTAACACTAAAGCCAGCATGCTTCTATTTATCCATCAGACTCCATAATGTTTCCTAAATGTGGTCAAACATAACTGCTGTCGTCATAATCAGAGCCAGTTGTTTAAATGCTCAGTTGTGAGTATCTAGTGGAATAGTTTTAAATAACAAGATAAACAGTACAGCTGCCAAGCCAAAGTAATCTCACACTGAGGGGGCGTGTGGCACAAAAAATTTCCTCTTTGTCATTTTGATTTGAGTTTGAAGCTGGACCTGGGCTTAGTTCCAGCTCAAAAACACTGTTCACTTCAAAGGCTCCTAAATCGTCCCAAGGAGCTAATTTTGGCAGCCAATTGTTTTTGTTTGGCCAGGAATCCTAATAGCAAAAGCCGTCTGCTCCAGCAAATGAAGATCTTTGCAATGCTCAGCCTTCCCATTCCTGATTTTATCCTGATATGGGGGGTGCACAGGTTTTACTGGTTTCTCTCTCACCCAAATTCACCACCTGTTAAACCGTTTATGATTTGTTAAGCTGTATGTAACTGTCCTGCATGTTACTTAATGAGCTACTTTCTGTTTTAAAAATAATGAATACCATGTTCTACTCTGAATTACTGCTTAATCCTAAATTATTGCTGGATTATCTGCTTGCTTTCTCAACAACTAGAGCTGGTTTGTTGATTTTTCCATTCCCATGAACAGAATTATTCTGGTTAATTTACTGAATTAAATATAACTAGCTTCACTTTAGAAGGAAACCCTTTGCGGTTGTGTTGGAGACACGATGATATTTATTACAATAATTATGTGGACAACTTTTCCCATTGTGATGCTGAGCAGACCCTGAAAATTAGAATATTGTGCCGTTCTTAAAGTTTAATATGAAAATATGGAAATAGGCTGTTTCTGTTGAATAAGAAATTGGCCAGAACAAGGCATAGAGAAACATTAAAAAGTAAATCTTGAGAATCATTTAGGAGTTGGATAGTACTCACATTCACACCACACACAGAGTATTTAATTTTGATTATATGTCTACCTTGCTTTTTTAAGATTTATGCACCAGAGTTTTGGAGGAATCATACTAAAAGAATTCAAGTATGAGATATAAGAAATTATATGGTCACAGTTTAACAACATTCAATGTAGATGAATTCTTGTGCTCCTCTTCAAGGTAATATTCATATAATGTAAAAAATGTATATCTAATATTCACTATTTTGCATATTTTGCATTCTATCTCATATAATGAAATGTAACTAAAAGACAATATTTAGAACTCTAAAATAGCTTTAAAAAAAAGGCGTTTGCGATTTAAGCCTAACATAATTTTTTTGTCTCTCTTTTCTTTAGGACTTTGAAAGACTGTTTGCATCGATTGCTCTCTTTGAGAAGTTTGGAAAAACTTACTCCAGTACTGGGCAAATAGTGTAACTATCCTGGAAACTACAAACCATAAGACACATGAAAAGCAGTCAATAAATGTATTTCAGCAAATATACAGCAGCATGTTGACTGAATGTCCAATAAAATACTCTTTTTGTGGTGTATACTGTGTCTGAAACCATGTTAGTTGTTTTTGCTTGATCTTTAGGCAATATGGCTTCCAAGATTTATAAAAAATTAATTTTTTTTTTAAAAAAGAGTATTATCTTAAGGAAATTATTTCTGAAAACTCTGTATTTTATTTAGTATAGGTAATTTAGAATACAAAACCAGAGTCATCAAGTAAAACACTCGGAATCCCATTTATTTATTACACATTTGTAAGTGAGGTTAACACTAAAAAAGGAAAAAATGTTTACAATTTACATCTCTTTTTTTTTCTCACAAGTATATATGTATCTGATTCACCACTGTTGTTTATCATCTTCAATGTTGTTAGATATCCTTGGCTGATCCGTGACATCAGAAATGCAGGATAAGCATTTGCATGGAAGATAAGATACTCTTTAAAATCCTGTTAGCATTTCTGTGGGTGAAAGAACTTCAGTGTTGAAAAATTAAAGTTCTGAAAACATGTATACTTTAGGTCAGTTTTTCTATTGCCATTAAAATTTTTTTATCAGTACCTGTGCATTTACTCCTACCCTGTAGGCTGTGAATACAAAATCCTGTGGTGCTTGGCCAGAAGAACACATCTGCTGACACAAAACTGATGCTTGTTTCCTCTGTTCATTAGCAATCAGTCCTGCAAAGAATTCAGTATCCTCAGAGCCCATCCACTTCAAAAAGCTCAGAGAATTCAGCATCATGGGAAGACCTCAGCATGTCTAAAGATCAAGTGATAAGCTGATTCTTAAAATCATGTGAGCAAATTCTTACAGGAATTTTATGCTGAATTTTCCATGATACCATATTTGCTTTTCATATCATTTGACTACATTTGAATCAAATGCATCTGTTTATCTGTTACTCAATGGGAAGCTTTTTATTACTAGTTTGTTTTGTTTTATTGTCATTCTTCTGGCCCCTATAAATGTGAAGAAAACCTCCATGTCTGTTTGTATGAATACTTTCTGAACCAAGTCTAGTGGAAGGTGTGCCTGCTCATGGCATGGAGGTTGGAACTGGATAACCTTTAAGGGCTCTTGCAACCCCAGCCATTCTCTGATTCTACAAACTAGGAGTCACAACTCTCCCTCCTATAGGTTTTCACCTGTCAGGCTATGTGGAAAAGTTTTAGTGCTACCACACACCAGAGTAAAAGCCCTTCTAGTTTCATCCCAGCAGGTTGCAAGAGAAGGCTCTGGGCTGTACTGGTATTAATTTTTGGAGTTTGTTATTTTAAAGCTTTAAAAAGTTTATTTCTATTATGAGAAATTAAGTCTGGGAAGAGGGAAGCAACCACCCCAGTGGCTGAGTTTCCCAGATAAGATTTAATCTGATCCAATGTATCAGAGTGCTTTAGTTGTTCCTGGAAGGGATTGAACATGAGACACTTGTGCAAAACTGTTGATGAATAAAGATGGCACAGTAATTCTTATATGTGAGAGCTATCTATTTGATTGCTTCAGCTTTAAGGTAGTTCATCACAGTAATTCACCCTATGTTGCCTCTTTAACTTCATACCACAGTTTCCCATCAGTCCGATTAGAAATGGCAATGCCTTTATCAGATTAATCTTTCTTTCTCTTTCTTCCTTTCAGTATCTCTGACCCCAGGACAAAGCAAAGCCTCCCACACAGCCTCTACTGCAGGGTGGCACTGCTCATAGCTGAGGGTCCAGAGCATAGAGGAAGGTTAAACCCAACTCTTCCAGCTGGAATTGTTTGATACGTACACACCTTTCCACCTCTTACCAAAAAACCCCCAAAACTCTTCTGTTTCTAAGCAGATAACCAGAAACATTCTTACACAAAAGCAGGTCTGTTTACTTTATTAGATAAATAAACATCCATAAAACTAATAAAGTAGTAAACATATTACCTGTGAAGTTTAGGTTTTGGGCATCTTTTTCAAATTGCATTTCACAGGGAATCCTTTATCTGGAGTTCAAACAGAATTTATGACATTCATGGGCATATAGCATTCAAACTATTTTGTGTGGCTAAAGTATAATCCCAGAATCCTTTTATTTCTCATTAAATACATTCAACACTTACTCATTTACATTTACACAACTCATTTGATAATTATTCTAGAGGGACCATTTTGTTGTGCTATCTTGCTTAAATCAAAATGTTTGCATGTGGCAAGCTTACAGTTTTAATTAAAGCCAGCTAAAGCTAAAATTTTGATATTTTAATTCACTACAGTAATATAATGAACAAGACAGGAAAAATTCTGATGATATCATTGTGTAATAACTATCAGTGTAAATACTCTGGCATGGAGGGGTTTTACTTCTGTATAACTTTCTTACTGATATAGTTTACCCTTCTGTTTTGTTATCAAATTACTTTGCATAATATTTGACTAATGTATTTTTATCATTTTATATACTCTGGGTTTTTTCTTTATTAATAAAATTGTTGTTTATAGCATGCTGTGTACTTCAAAGACCTTTCTGTGTTATAGAAGATGTTAAAATCTATTCTCATGGTACAAAATCTTAATGCACAGAATGGCACCAGGAAGTAAGGCACCAGGAAATAAGCTGAGCACTCTGAAAATTTGTGAAGGACTTCTGGACCTCTATGAGTTTGCAATACTTGTAACCTCCTAGAAATGTAGTTGGCTATGACATTTAGCAAAACTCTCACAGCAGTGCCCGAAAATCAAAAAGAATCACTGTGAAGGTAGGGAAATGGACCTTCAATACCCAGAAGAATGTATTGAATGTATTTCAGTTAATTTAGTTGAACAAATGTGATCAGTAAAACATCCATGGACAAACTCTAGCAAAGGGCCTGGTTACTGTTCTCTGCAATAACAAAATATGGCCTTCAGCATGCAGCAAGACAAAAATGTTCCTTGCTTCTCAGCCACAGAAAAGTAGTTTTTGTAATTTGAACTGATTTAGTTCATGTGTACAGAGCGGGAAAAAAAATACTGTTTGGATTATTCCTACTGCATCTCTGCAGAGTCTTAAAAAGACCTTTGGAAAACAGCCCATACTGGAAAGAACCCATCCTACCAGCTCACTATCAGAGCATCTCAGGATGTGTCACTTAGATATTTTTGTCTTACATACAAAAAACCTAGAACACAATACTTGGATGCCCACTTACATCTGAGCAGTTTGTATAGATCATAGATCTTTAAAGGGTCAAATAATAAAGTTATTTGGTTTGTATCAGATGCACATGCCAGGTGTTAAGGATTCAAAGCCTCTTTGCACCTCTTTGCTAATGATCAATGATCTTTGGATTTGACCACCTGTGGGCATGGCAGTGCTCATAGAAAGATGCAGGCAAAGTCATTAAAAGGGAACAGCTATGTGCAAAAATTGGCTCACAACCTGTCTCATCCTGAGAAGCTTCAGGTATATTAGAAAATGCCTGGTAACATCTATTCTTACCAAAACTATCTGCTGTTGCTCAGTGGATTAAAGATCCTTCAGTATTGCTACCCAGTAGTTTTTTTGACTGTTACATGGCTAATGTTGTAAACACAGCAAAATCTCTTAATTTAGGTAATTTAAGAACTGCATTCTGGACTGATCCAAGATGTTCTCCACTTGTCAGGGAAAACATTTAGCTTGCAATGCCCTCTAGAGGCAGATTTGCTATAGTAGTGGTGGTGCCTGCAGATATCACCTGCACTTTTCTGGTCCAGTACTGGAGCTTTCAAGAACCAGGTTTGGAGTTTTTTCTTCTTCTTCTTCTTCTTCTTCTTCTTCTTCTTCTTCTTCTTCTTCTTCTTCTTTTTTTTTTTTTTTTTTCCATTAGCCACATGTCACATTTCTGTTGGAGCAAGATCTAGAAATATTATGGGCTCTGCAACTGGTCTATGTGACACATTCTGGACTTGTACTGCAGGTGCTTCCAACTGAGATGGGGCCATATTTAAACTGCAAAGCAACATGATGATACTTGCTAACAATAATGGAGTTTTACACATCAATGCTTGAAACTGAATAAGACTCTGAAAACATGCAAATTAAAAGTATTTCTAACAGCTTACTGTTATTCCAAAGGATGTGTTTGCCACATGCCTTCCATAAATCTGTGGCCCTCGGTTTAATGAATTTAGAAGTTCTGCGTAGTTGAATGAGGTTCTCTGCCTTTTCCTGGCAGCCATGGGCTCCTATATGCAGAATAGCAGAGACTGAAAAGCAAAGGAAGAGCATAATTCCTTAATATCAAAATCTGGGTTATCCCATACCAAAATAGAAACACTACAACTACAAGGGAGTTACATCAATGTAATCCAAAACAGAATCTGAGCCTTGAAGCTTTTATTTGTCTTCATTCATAGAAGTTATTTTGGACTGAATTTTCTTTCACTACTTGACAAAGCTTTCTGGTAGGCCTGGAAAAATGTCAGCAAAGAGGCTCAGGCAGTGCTGGCTTGGCTTCATATTCTTCCATCTTTTAATAGTTCAGCTCATTAATGAGAAAATCATCTGGCTGCTGGCACAATCAGATGCAGTCACTTATCAGTACATTGAGTTCCGTTTATAGTACTCCGATTCATATTCATGATCAGAGGATGCAGTGGAGCAATTCATTTGTGCACTGCTGCATTAAGCAATCCCTGCCAAAATGTGACATATTGAGAGTTTGCATTAAACTGCTTCCTTTGAGCATCTTTGAGTAAAGAAAATCCCAAGTGCAGAAATCTGTTGAGATAAATCACTCAGCCACTCCAAGAAAAATGTTGAGATTCCATGTATACAACATTTAGTTTTAGAAAATCCATTTACTGGTGCTATTGTACATGTGACGTGGTCACATCCTCAAATGCAAGTTTAAATTATTGTAATAGCTAACAACATGTAAAACTAGATCAGAATTATCCCAAATGGAACCCTCTTTCTTACTCTTAATTTATTTATGCTGTCTAATGAAAGTTAAGGTTGCTCTTGTTTTGGCTGAAGATATTTAACAACGTCAAAACCCCAACCTTTTACATTCTATATGTCATGGTACCAAAAAAAGGCAGTTGCAGTCTGGACATGCTGACAATGCCTCAGTTTTTAGGAAGAGACAATGCTTATAAATTTGAGAGAGATGCATCTTGTGTACTATCGTGAGAAGGAGCTGAGGCCAGGTTTAGTCACCTTCTCCCTTACTCAAAGTTTGTAGCACGGTATAGTGGTGATTCCTTTTGCACATGCTTTGATTGATTCCATCAGATCATTTTCTGCTGTCAGCTTTTATCATCTTTGCATCAGGCTTATAAAAGTCTGAGAGAAAAGAAAAGAAAAGAAAAGAAAAGAAAAGAAAAGAAAAGAAAAGAAAAGAAAAGAAAAGAAAAGAAAAGAAAAGAAAAGAAAAGAAAAGAAAAGAAAAGAGAAAAGGGAAAAGGAGAAAAGAGCAAGCCATGATCACTCATACATAAGCAAAACAGGTGCTAAATTTCCTTTGAATGTGCCCATAATGTAGTTTCTCTTTCTGAGTAGGAATGTTCTTGGTTTTTCTCATTGATATTTTCATCAGAATTTGGGCCAGTCAGTCACTGGTGAGAGGGGGAAGCAAGCAGAATATGTAAAAAAACCATGAGATGGGCTGCTCATACATTATGTTTTTGCAGCAGCAATAATCTCAGTCATGCCTAGTAGTCACCTGTGTTTCTGCACTGACCAAACAGTTGTCTCTCTTTAGTTCAGAAGGCATTTGCTGGCTTCATTTTTCCTATTTTTCAAATCCATAGGTGAGATTCCTGTGTACGTGCTAGGAATCATTCACCCCCATGGTTTTCTTTCTTTGTTTGAGCTGTGCTTTTATCCTCCCACTGGATCTATTTCCTCTGCATCATAAGATACTTCTACTATATGCTAATAATGGCATAAAAAATCTTCTATGGAAATTAGTTAAAAATCAATTGGGACTAAAAAGCTTAAATCTTTAAAATACTTGTGTTTGCAATATTTCTTTTCCTCTTAAGATCCTCTATGTCCTCCACCACCAAGCGTTGCCATCTGCAGATGAGAGGAGAATTGGTTTGCCATCAATCTTTTGCTCTAGACAGCAGAGCAAATGGAGTATTCTCAAGCAGCCTGTGTGGCTCTTAAACAACACCTAGACATTTATTTGAAACAGAAGGGGCTTTCTAACTTCCTCACAGTCTCCTGAAGACGCCTTTGACAGTGCCATAAACATAATCATTATGCAATTCTTAGTCTGACTAAGTTTATATCTTAATCCCACTCAGAATATATCAATGTATCTGATGATATATTTTCTAAAATTTAGAATAATCCTAAATCCTCCTTAGTCTAGATGATTGCTTAAATTATCCATATTGTTAGGCTCTGTTTCAGGTCTTTTTCAATCAGTACAATCACCTACAAACTCCCCTGAAGTACGTAGTTTTTGTAATGTTAAACAAGATAGAGAAGGGCAGAGAAATAAATGTGCAAATGCTATGGCAAATCTGGGAGAAATGCTGCTCTCTTAGATGTTTAAGTACCTTAGTTATCTAAGTAAGGTAGGCCTGTAAGTAAGTTAAATTTAAGTTATAAGTTAAATTAAATTCTGTTAAGTATTATTCCTCTGCTAAACTGTTAACTTTAAGTTATAAGTCAAGTTTAAGTACTTTTGAGTGCCTTTAAAACTTTAGGCCATATTCCTTTTTGTCCTTGCCCTTTCTATCCTTTTGCCCCACATACCTAAACACACACAAACACACAGAGAAAGTTTATTTCTGTTTTGACTGACTGGATTTTGTTTGTTGCATTTTTCCCCCAATGTGCCTTAACCATCTCATAAGTAGCAGACTGAACTTTTGCCAACTAACTCTGTAGAGCTGTCACTTAATATTAAATCAGGTTTTTACTGATCCCCTCTCTGTATCCTTTAAGTGAATTCAAACACTCATTTGTAATGCTGGGACCATACTGGGGGCTACTGGGAGCAACTGCAAGTGACTGTGTCTACACTGGGAGGCACTGAGATGGTACTGGCAGTGACTGGGACTATAGTAGGGGCAACTGGAAACTACTGGGATCACACTGGGAGGAACTGGGAATGGCTGGGCCCATGCTGGAGGCAACTGGGACCACAAGGAGGGTGACTGGGATCATAGTGGGAGTGACTAGGAGTATGCTGGGGGCAATTTGGACCACGCTGGCGACAACAGGGGTATACTGGGAGCAACTGGGATGACACTGAGGGTGACTGAGAGTGGCTGTGAGCAACTGTGTTTCAGGTTGAAAGCAACTGGAAACAACTGGGAGCATGCTTGGGCAACTGGGATACATTGTGAGAGACTGTAAGCAACTGGGATCATACTGGAAGTGACTGAAACCATATTGGGAGTAACTGGGAGCAACTGGGATTACACTGGGAGGAAATGGCTCACTCCCAATCACACTGGGAGTGGCTGGGTTGATATTGAGAACAACTTGAACCACACTGGAGGTAAGTGGGATCATCCTGGAGGTGACTGGAACCGTACTGTGGTTGGCTATGATCACGTTGGGATCATACTGGGAGCAGCTGGAATTATAGTGGGTGTGAATAGAACCTGACTTGGAGTTACTGGGAGCTACTGGGGACATGCTAGGAGCAACTGGGAGCTACTGGGACTGGACTTTTGACTACTGGGAGCAGTTGGGAGAGACAGAGATTATACTGGGAGCAACTGGGACCAAGCTTTGGGCTACTGGGAACAACTGAGAGGGTTAGGGCTTAGTGTTTGGGGTGGGGTTGCATTAGGGTTAGGTTTAGGGTGTGGGTCAGGGCTAGGGTTATGGTTTGGTTTAGTGGTACATAAATGTGTGTATATATATTTATATCCACTTGTCCAGCTCTCTTGTCCATTACATTTTTGTAGTGGTCTGTTTTAAAAATAGACATTCCTATGGTTTCACAAGTTTTTGTATATTAAATGCATATTTGAGCCGCTTGTTTGCTGCTCCTGTTTCAGATCTCAAAAGGAAAAGGAAAATAAATCAAAAGGAAAAGAGAGTACAAATTTGAGAGCTCTTCCAAACAGGCAAAGTAGTGAGTGGAAGAAACGACAGGAACCATTCTGCTCATGTAGTCCAGGTAGTGACATTTATTGCAAGTATTGGGAACACTTTATCCAGGCTTTAAACAGGGAAATGGAAGAGAAGGGACTGTTCTGGGCAGTGGCATGAGTCACTGAGTGCTTTGTGCAAGGTAGTAAAGGCAGCAGCTCCTAATCTGTGCACAGTGACTCAGAGCCAGGCCTCTGTGGGAAGGAATTCCCTGTAAAGTCATGCTGCCCATGAGAAGGCAGGAATTCTGACTGAGACCAGCTTCCACTGCCTGGTGCCGGTGCTCCTGCAACTTGTTAGTTCGTCACTTGCAGTCTAGTGACAGTTGAGGAGGATGACCGTGACAGACAGCTGTGTCTGTTAGCATCCAGAGAGAGCTGATGTCTGACCTACTTCTGGCAATGATTAACACATGATTTAGCTCTCATTCATTTCTATTCATGGTCATATATCTCACAGCTGCTGCTGAACACCAAGAATCGGGAAAGGTTTTTCATGACTCTATACAAAAGCATCATCAAATGGTGAGATCCGATCATTTGCAATAACGAGTTATGATTCTTGTTAAAAAATAAGGATACTTGCTCCTGTTGTTCTGAAGTTTTTATTTCTGTTTAATCACCAGCACATTCTAGGAATGTTAAAATAGTGATGGTGTATTTAATTTCTCATAAAAAACTATCAATATGCTTATTTAATTTCCCACTGCTCCTATGTGTTGAGATGAAATCACCTAATGATAATCAGTGTAATGATTGTCTTTGAGAAGTTTGAAAGATTTCCAATTGTATGTATTGTTGTTCAACATTTATTTTCACAGTGGAGACTTCATGATTCCTTCTTTGGTATAATTGTACCAAAAGGGACAAGGTGCTTTTGCTGCATCAATATTTAAAATACTTACATCTCTGTCATAATAACAAAGAAAAAGTTATAAATCCATGGCCAGCTAGGAACTAGCAGTGCTGCAATAGTTTCACATGCATGGGCTTAGAAATGTGTAGCTTTGTTAGGAATAGCATGTGTGGAAGTTGATTTTGATGTTCAGTAGCAGCCTGGTAGTTGACCACATCTGGCCTGGGAGAGTATCTCCACTCACTGAAAATGTTTCTGGCAGGTTCACTTGTCTCCCTGCTACCAAAAACTCAAAGAAGCACATTGTGCAAGCCCTTTTGTGGGAGGTTTTAGAAGCTCTGAGTAAGGGCAGGTATATGTGAGGGTTTGTACATTAACAATTTGCTTGAATTCAGAGAGCATTACAATGTTTGAAAATCTCTCCCATGATCCTCACAAATGACAGATGTAAAATCTGGCTCTTTTGAGCACCTTTATTTCTCTCCCCTGTAATTTTCTTTCACTTGTTTGGTTCTTCTTCAATAATGATTGCTCCAAATATTGACAGATTTCGACAGTACCTGCTCACCTTTCACTCATCTTTGCTTCCACTCTGCACAAATCTGACTGATATAGACAAACTTGTAAAGGTGGACAAATGCAAAAGATTTTCACAGCTGTTCTTATCGAGAGCATTAAACCTGGAAAAATGTGTTCTTACATCACAGGGATTTTTTTAAGAGCAGATACAGAATTGGCAAAAAAAGTACAAGTATTTATTTACAAAGCTGATTGTATTAACAGGTGAAAAAAATTGTGATAATTTAAGAAATTACAGATAGTGAAACTTGTGCTTCAGTCTTGTAAATGTTTGATATAGTTTTGTTATTCATAGATTTTTCTTGAAGTCCAGCAGCTAGGCAGAACTAATAATTTACTTTTTTTACATAATTGTAGGTTTATGTCCACTTGGGAAGAAAATAACAATGTCTGTGCCAATGATTCTTGAGAATTCTTTCTTCTGGGGAATCTCAGATTCTATTATAAATATGAAGAGCTCATATAAACAGCTGAAATTTGGAAGACTCAGATTTTCTCCTCATTATGTGTACATAAAGATAGATGGAGAGAAGATTCACCTTGAACAAGTCACTACTAACCTTCTGCTGAGCTTGAGAACTAGTAGGCTGCCCCAGTTTTTACACTGATAGAAGGAGTCTGGCCATGCTGTTTTCTCAAAATACGTTGATAAACTGTCTCTTCACAGCAAGAACACATTTAGCTGATACATCTGTTACTCAGATTGTCACATAGAATTAGCAAATCAATTCAAATATTAAGTATTTTATTGCTATCTAGGAGTTAGAAGCAAGGACTAGAGGGATAGGTCTTGGCACTTGCTATGCAGAATTTTTAAATTAATAATCTTAGAAACAACTGAGTAATATTCTCCAACAAGAGAAAGTAGTTAAAGATAGCAAAAGGATCTTGCTCAAAATTTTTTTTCTATTTTACCCAAAATTTTATAAGTAGAAAAAATGGCTTTACAGGAGAGATTTAAAATCCAGCTGAGAAGGGAAGTCAGAGTGATGGGGCTAACCCTGGTCAGGGTCCTGGCTGTGGTCCAATCCAATGGTTGCCTGGGGTATTCAGACACTGTTTGCCACCCCTTGCTATGAGCCACTCCTGGGACCTCAGAGGGAGCATGTGTGTGTTCTACAGCTCTCCATCTTAACACTTTGATGGATTGCTGAAAGTGTTTGCAAAATTAGATATACTTAACGCTTGGCAATTCTTGACAGAGCTCTCTTTAAAATAAGTACACCTAAAATCCAACATTACAGAAAGGGAAAAGTTATTTCTATGTCAACTGTAATCAGAAGCTGAAAATATGTTATTCATCTTTGTGATCCCAGTGATGCCCCTTCTGATAACAAAGCCTCCTTATATTTTTTAGTCAGTGATGGATTCTAAGACAGATACCCTCTCTGTTTTTATGTATCAAAGAAAGTAATCATGTTGATTTTTTCCAAAATATAAAATACCACTATTGATGCCCAAATAATCCAAATCATTACTTGGGAACCTGAAGTGGAATCTATCAGAAAAGAGTTACATGCAGAGCAGAGAAAATTTTTGTGTGGGTCTCTGTTCCATTGAAAAACTATAGCAGGGAGCCTCAAGAAAAGATCAAGTCTTGCCTTGGCCACAATTTATATCTTTTCTCAAAAAAAAAAAAAAGAACAGGCAGGAAAAGTAGTGATGCATGTCTGATATTGATGGAAAGCAAGTATGTACCTCATCCATTGAAAACATTGATCAAGGCCACTTTGCTCTTTTTTAATGATGGCCCCATAAATCTGCCAGTATCAATGAAAGTCACTGTTATCTGCTGAGGTTCTAAATGGCTGTGCTAAGGAAGCTAAGTCGTAGCTAATGATTCTTGGCATCCAGGAGCTAAGTTGTCATACTCTTCTCTTTCAAAACTCTTCTTCTTGTTTAGTTTCTGTTTGCTTGTTTGGCTGTGATTTTTGGCAAACTGCACATGAAGAAAACCAGGACATGCTAAAAAAGAGGATGAAATTCCACATACTCATAGCAATTTTTAAAGAAGTGGTTTTAATGCTGAAAAGCTCTTCTCTCAGTGGGTTTCAGTCAAGGATGAGAATCCAACAGCATGTGGCATTTTCCTGACAATACAGTCTATAGAATGTGGCAAACCAATTTGAATAAAAAGGGCCTGAAAAAGTGGTATTCCTGTTACATATCAAAGTATAGTCTGTGGTTCAATACCAAATCAGATATAGAATTAATTTAGTGAACCAAGGCATTCTATTTGACTGTCTAAAAAGGCCAGACACTATATGGGGTGCTAAGAAGACCTGAAGAAATGAAGAAGGAGGTGGGATCAGGCTCATCCTAGCTCACAAACTGTGTTTAAATATATATGCTTGTTCTGCACTGATGTACTGTAGGCCAGGAGCACAATTCCACAGCTCCCAGTATGCCAGGGGCTCCTCAGTGATACCAGGGTAGGCTGAGGAATCTTTCCTGGCACCCCCAGTGATTGCCAAAAAGGGTTTACCATTTCAATATTTCACGCTACAAATGTTCAGGATTGAAGTATATCCTCAGTGGAAGACTTCAACTCACACAATGGGAAGCAATAAATAACCCTTCTCTGAAGGGATGTTGAGAACATTTTGAAAAGGAAGTTTGCTTATATTTTGCCTCGAGATTATCAAAGAGATTCTCTAGACAGGTCTGACTGTATCTTAGTTATCTTTGCAATGAAATCCCTCCTTAGCCTTGCCCCAACACACATTCCTGTGTAGTATGTACATGAATCTCAGAAACAGATGGAGTATGCCTTACCCAGAGTCTAATCCTAGTGAGGTAGAGAGGCCAGATGGTCTCACTTTCCAAACGAAAACTTTCAGAGAATCTTTAAACTAAGCAAAGATTTTATTAACATTGATGGCTGGATATAGTGTAATACACAGAGAAGATTAATTAGAAACTCTAATTAAATGTAACAGTGTAAAAGAACCAGAGCACTATTTGGCATCAAACAGCCTTTTAAGATTCTTGTTGAAACCTGGAGTCCTCAGCATGGCTGAGCTGCAAAACGAACAACAGAAAAACAGAAACAATGAGATTTACTAAAAGGTGCCCAACTCAATTCTACATGCAATCATTTCCTGTATTTTTTTATAGAATCATAAGAGGGCTGAAAGGAACCTTTAGAGGTCGTCTAGTTCATCCCCCTACCCCAAGGCAAGATCAACTATACCTAAATCATTCCTGACAGATGTTTGTCTAACCTGTTCTTATAAAGCTCCAATCACAGAGATTCCAAAACATCCCTAGGCAATCTGTTCTGGTATTTAACTATCCTTGTTGTTTGAAAGTTTTTCCTAATGTTTAACTCTGAATCAACACTGTTCCAGTCTAATCTTGCTATTATTTTTGTTCTATAGATCAAGGGCATGGTGAAAAATGTAATCCTTTTTTTTTTTTTTCAGGTGCCTTTTACAAATGGAAAGATGACTCCTATACTCCTATGTTTCCCTGCTATTTTAAATTTTTTTTAGACCAAGGAATCTCAATTCTTTCATTTTTGCTGCCATTTAGCCTTCTGACCATTTGGTTTCCCTTCATTAGGACCACATCTCTCTCAGACATGGCACTGGAAACTGAAGATTACAGCTGCACTCATAGCTGTGCCTTGCAGAATGAAAGGCCTGTATCACATGGGTTAAGGACAGCATTTCTTGTTTTGTGCTAAATTCATATTCTTTTCCTACACTCAAAATGAGCTTTTGCCACTCATTCCCAGCTTGCTTTTAATAAAAGTTGGCTGACTATTGAGAAGAAGGGATTTCTTTGCTGTTTTCCACTGCAGACATTTGCAGAAAAAGAGCATTTATTCGCATGAAGATGTTCTCATGTCCCCCAAGCAAATGAGGTGAAAGAGTCAGTTTTCTTCAGCCTGTTAAAGGAAGGCACATCTGGAAGGAATATTTTAATTCTCAGACATATGGAGTGGGGAGCTTGAGGATATGAGCGTCACACATCACTTCTCCCTTTAAATTCTGTGCTCGTATCTCTGGTGCGCAGCAGGAATTCTTGCGGATCATGGACGGTAACCAAGAAAGTGTTGCCATGTTTTTACAACATCCTGACCTCTAGGCTGTTACTTAGTTGATTAGTTGGCAATTCAACCCTACCAGGTTGTACCATCCTACTGAAACCACTTTGGATCTTAAAGGTGAACAGCATACTTAGGAAAAGAAACTGCAGGTGGCCAACGGCACAGAGAAGGACTTCCAGGAGCCTCCTTCTGATCCCGTGCATCAAGTGTGCTCCCATTCCAGCTCCCTTGGAAAATGCTGCAGTGAAGTGCTGTAGAGAAGCACAGGAAGAGGCATCTGGACCCTGACTGTTGTGAAGGTTTGCTGAGACAAACACACACATGCTTATGGCTCACGGAAATGGGAACAGATGTGCAGAATCAAGGAATTTTATCCCCCCAAATGCTGCAGTCACAGCTAAAGAAGAAGTAAAAATAGATGCAGTTGTGGGAGCAGCAGCGATGGCAAGGACTAATGCTGAGAGGGTGCAGAGAGAGAGAGGAAAGGACAACTTATCACAGAAACAAGGATAAGCGAGGAGGGCATTAATTATGGACTGCCCTGAATAGTGACAGCACCCAAACTGCCTCCTTTAACAAGTTTCCTCTTTTGTAGTTTCCCAGCATCAGCTGCATACCACCCTTTCCCACTACCAGTGTGCAGCACATATGGCTGCCTTGCAAGAATCACACAAATCATCCAGTAAGTTCATTTTTATTAGTAGCTTCTGCTTAATTAAGGGATGCATCATGCTTCATCAATCAGCTTCTGTGCATGTGAGTTGGTCTCAGCCACTCTGCTGATGCAAACTCCAAGCAGACACAGTCCTTGTGCTGTAGGCAGGAGGCTGGTCAGCCTCAATTTGGGCAGGCAGGGGCAGAGCTGTATGCCTGATTGTGAGAGGGAAGTTTCATACCATGGCTAAGGCAATGGGAGATCCACAGTGACTTTCTGTTGTTATGCACTGACAGATTGAAGCACAAAGTTAATGGGAAGAGTTAGAGTTAAGACAGTGAAAAGCCTAATAATAGATTGAAAAATTTGGTTTGTTTACAAATGTTTACAAATGTTTTTAGCTTTCTGGTTTTTAAAGAAACCAAGTACATCAGTTTCTGGAGTCACCACTGATTTACACTGGTGCATTTCAGGGCTGTAGAAGAAACTCTTGCAGATGCAGGAGTGCCCAACAAAGCACAGAGCAGTGCAGTGCCAAACAGAGTTGGTGTGGGCAGAGTACAGCTTTGATTCCCAAAATGGACACATGAACCCACACTAGAGTGTACCTAAAAGTGCTGGGTCTAGCTAGTCTGGAGTTGGCTTAGGACCTCTTCCTGGAGCTGCACAGGGAGATGTGTGTGTAATTACAGATAATCACATTCTCTGTCTCTCAGTTAATGCTAAAAAGACCTGTCTGTTACCACCAGGCCATTACTGGCTCTGCAATAATGCTCATTGCAGCAACTCAGTGAATTATTTTTTATTTGCTTAATAACATTAAAGGCGTAATTGGTCAGATTGCATTCGGCTTTTCCATTGCAACCTCTTTCATGGCCTCAGATACACTTATCCTGGGTTCCTCCTGTGCAGGGCAGATTAATTCTGATGAATTATACCAAACTCCATCATAGTTTTGTTGCTTGAAAGATTCATTAAGAAGTGGAACCTACCAAAATCTAAATCACTTACAGCCAAAATCAAATTTGACTTCAGTCTTCTGATGTGAAAGCCTGTGCATTAACCCTCCAGGTTACCTAATCCTCAAGTGCATCTTTTCAATAACCTGTTTAGTGAATGTAAGTAACACCATAACATACATGTAGGATACTTCATCTCAAAACACACAGGTCATCATTTTCCTCTGCAATTTTCATGGTACCTTATCCTTTACATATTTTATTATTATTTTTATGATAGCTATTAAAAGCCCTCAGATGCTCTATGGATTGCTGATGAAATAGTGTATGTACAGTATATATGTTTTTTAATAGTGCAATTAAGGTAGATCAGACAGTTCTACTATATTATTATATACATCTCTGCAATTAGCATATTGTAAGTGCCTAGGAAAGGTTTATGTGATTTTTACACCTGCAATGCTTCACCACACACCTCTGTAAGTAGATTATCCAGTGGCTATGAATTTTAGGCTGTTCCTAGCTGCCTGATAAAAGCAAACCTGTGTGAAACTTACTATTTTATCTGGGACTATTCCAGGCTCTGAAGCTTAAGTGAAAGAGCTTATAAAATTAATAAAAGAAAATAAAAGAAAAAGACCAATAAGCACACAACCTTTATTCTTTCATCATCTCTAAGTTACAAAACTGGGACCATTCAACACTCTTTAGGAACTTGGCACTACAGAGGCTCGACTGGAACATATTTCTCAAACGTGTGATTAGAGGGGAGCCTTCACGCAAGCTTCTCACCATCAAAACTGAAGATTTCTCTTTCCACCTTAGCTCACTTCCTTAAATCTCTTGACCTGTAAAGTGTAGGAAAAGCAGAGAAGTCAAGCTACAGACTGGGGAAGACAGCCCAAAAATACTTCATATAAATTCCTTCCATCTGCTTGATTCACTTATCACAGTGGGCCTGGGAAAACAACCAGGGCATTTATAAGCAATCCTGCCCAAGTGCAGTCAGGTTGCTGGGAAGTAGCTGAAGTTTCAAAGGCATCAAAAGATTTTCGCAAGGAGTATTCTGACCTTGCAGAAAATTTTGGGAGTGGATTGGTACTGTGGCAAAAGAGCAGAACAGAAATTTCAGGAAGCTATTTTTTGTTTCTTAGAGACCTCTCCTGTACATTGTTCCGTGAATCCCCTACCAGTCACTTCACCGACCTACTTGGTTACAAATGCATGCTCAGGAGAAAACTAAAGCTCTCAGAGGGGTTCCCCCAAAATATGTGTGAATTCTGTTTTTTATCAAGTTCTGGACCTTATGAACAAACAGATCATTAGGTAACTCCAGCAAAGGAATCATTCACAGCTACGTGATGTAAGTGCACATTAAGGGCTTTGCTTTCAGGTAGTTTTTCATTAATAGGCCTTTCTGCTGAAACATGACTAATCTAATCCAGGGAAAAGAGGAAACCTCTGGCATCAAATCTCTGCTCCCAAATGACTGACTGATGTATTTTGCCAGGGAATCGTGCTCGACATGTAGGGATGGAGAACAAGTCCCCGTAATCTATGACTTACTACCTGTTTCTAAGTGATTCTGGCTGTGTCGATAGATTTGTTCACAGCTCTAATTGTGTTAATGAATTGAACATAATTAAACTTACAGCATGTCACAAGCTTCCTCTGGCAACTCTAGTAGGTTTCTTAAGTACCAGTTCATCAGCAGCCATACTGCAACTGAATAGGTAACTACAGGCTTAGTAATGAAACAGCAAATAAATCTAAGACCAGACCTTAATATTACTATTCATCCAAATTATTGCATGAGAGGCAAGGAACTTGGATTGTGAAGGTAGAATTGCCCGGGGTTTTATTTTTTTTCTCCCTCCTGAGAAGCACCCAGCTCAAGCTGTACCACTATTAATCAAAAGTACTTTCATAGGGGAATCTGTCTTCTGGCTTATGCAGAAACCTCGAGTAGAATCTGGTTATAGTGACTGGCATACACCGTTTTTGTAACATTCCACAAAGCAAAACTCATCTGAATTCTGAAATTTGTCTTAAAATCCAACTTTCCCCATGGTTTGCAACATTGAATATGAGGGTTATGTGAAATGTACTTCTTTCAAAATAGAACAAGGTGCAGTGTTTAATCCATTTTTCTCCAGCAGTTTAGCTGGGACAACAAATTACTTATTGCTCAGGTACACACGGGTAGGAGTAACAAATCCTGTTGTCTGTCTCCAGTGAGGTTTTGAGATTCATCCTCTGTTTGGTCACTGTACTTTTAAGTATTCGAAGAATTGTAATAATTCATGCATTTTTTCAAGCTATTTCATTTTGTCTTGGATATTAGCCCTTTGGTCAAATCTCAGACAATAAAAATCTTTTGTATTTTTCATCCTAGAACTTGGATCTCCTCCTTGCTGCACATACAAATATTTACAATCAATAATTGGGCAAGATTAACAAATAGCAAAATATCATTAATCCTTTTCAAAGTTATGTCATCACTAAAAATCTACCCTTAAACTTGTATCTTATTCTATGTTTTTCTTTATATGAACACTGTTGTCTTAACATGTATATAATTTTTTTCATGTAAAATGTGAGCAAGAAGCTGTGACTATTCACAATTTATTGGTAACACTGTCATTGTTGAAGGAACTATATAGGATCTATAGTTCCAGTAGAAAAAAAAAAGCATGTATGTGTTATTTTTTAAACAATGGGCTCTTTCTATGAAAGCATTGATTCTGGTTCAGTGTTTCATAATAGCACAAAGTGTTGTAGGAATTACTGATGGTGCAGAACATTATCAGGTGCACACAGCATGATGCCTGCACTGTTTTCACAATGTAATTTTTGAAGAAACTCCAGCAAACTAAACCCTTTTGATGCAGCACTAGATAACAATATGGAACAAATAAAATGATCTAGGAGAAATGTTGCCTCTAGCACAAATGACTGAATCTCATTAATATCCATGCAGTTATCTGCAGACCACGAAAAATACATCTCTATGCATTAGCTAGCACAGATACCTCTATGCAGTACTGCCTTTAGGTTGTGTGGACATACACAGAGTATTTTCTGATTAAATTAACCTGTGGCTGGTTCTTAAGGTTATGTTTTTCTTTCTTGTGCATTCGTATCTAACCTGAGGGTGAGCCTTATTTTCAACATCTGTCGTAATATAAATTTTCTGGTGATCCTCAGCACAAAGAATTTAAATATTTTCATTATTACACCTGTGCTTTGTAGACCAAATAGTAGCAAACTTCAGTGCAACTTAGCCTTTTTTCCAGGACTGGGAGAAGGCTGGCTAACATCTTGAATAAGTAGATAAGCACAACACAATCAAACTTGTAGGATACACACGTCCCATGTATGTGTCAGAGACGTTTGTGTGATGAATTACACAGACCATGTGGTAAATTGCAGTTTGCGCTTTTGACTGCCTCATCTACCCTCTGCTTACTAATCCATCTCCACTGGGACCACTTCTATCATTTAAAAGATCTGATCAACATCAAATAGCTCCCTTAAAAAAAACCACAAAACAACTTGCCACTATACATAAAGCAGGTTTATCTAACCACAGTAAATGCTGGATATGTCAGCAACCTTCAGCTAACCAATTTCATGTCATTTTAAAGGGCCAGAAATGGCAAAAAAGACTGGAACAATACACAAAAAGGCCTTTCTATAGGTCTTAACAGGGATCTTACTGTCCCTTGAAAAATCTCTATGATGAGACTGAGAGGAGAGGTAAGGTTTGCAGCATAACCCAAAATTATTATTCTGTACTAAAAAAAAATTGCAAAGCCTAAACAAAAAATAATGACCATAAAAACAGAAAAAAGGAAAAAAAACCCTCCCCACTCCTCAGAACAGTTCTATGAACTCTCCAAGTCCTAAACCAGAAAAATAATCTGACATCTGATGCAATATTGAGACTAATACACTAATTCCATATGGTAAGATTAATCCATTAATCACTGCTAAAAATAATTGTGTATGGACCTAAATTAGCTGAATCTTTTTTTATGGGAGGCAAAGAAGAATAAAAGGCTTTATAACACTAAAAGTAATTCCTGTGGCTGACAACTAGCATTGTGTTTAAACACTCATCCTTACGCTGCTACTTTCCCTTGAAAAAAGCAGAGCCATGTCCTCGTCTCCACTGAACACGGTATTAGCACCTCAGAATTGCACTGCTCTGGAGCCCAGACTTAATTAAATAACAAGGTTAGGATCAGACAATATATCAAGGTTATAAACTAGAGCACTAACCTTCTGGAGGGGAGACATTCTCAGCTTTCCAAAGGAAACAGGGGTTTGTGTCTATATTTGGAAGGTCCTGAGAGAACAAACTTCAGCATCAGCATAAATTAAGTACAGAGAAGGTAATTTAGGTACAGTTAGTCTCTTTCTGCCTGTGCTTTGGTTCAGGACTGGAGTACCTGAGCATGTAGTGGCAGTGCTGCCACAGATAGTAACAGCATCAAAAAGGAAAGCAGGCTGATTTCCAGTTCAGGGTCAGGCCCTGAACACCATAGGTTCTTTAGGAAGCAATTTCACCTGAGCTTCAGCTTCAGCTCAGAGTCCCTCCTGCCTTCTTCTCTGTGCTCAGGACTAGGTTTCATTGAGTTCAGTGCACCTGAGAGCATCTGGCTCCAAAGTTCACCCTGACACCAAGGGCTTCTCTTAGATGTACTATAGATACTCTAGAAATGTGCATCTCCACAAGAAAGAAGCTGAACACAGGCCAATGCCAAATAGGAAGGGAGAATTGGCTTTTCTGAAGAATGTCTGTAGCAGCAGCACACTGCCCTTTAGAGCAGTGAGGTCTGTTCACAGAGGAAGGTGCTGCATAGAGCAGGCAGAGGCTCTCTGTGCATGGAGAGACAGACTCAAATGATTACACTGTAAGGGTTTAACTGTAAGAAGGCAGATTGTCTGGAGAACTAACCCTGTTTGTCTGATAAGAATCAGGAAATACTATGAATTAGACAAGTAATCAATATCATTCAGATTTCCAAGAGAGCAACATGGAATAAAAACCTCAAACTCATTTAATTGTATTCCTGGAAAGTTTCTCTCTGCTCCAAATTACAAAATAGCTTGTTATAGTTTTGTAAAAAATATTCTTTGACTGTGACTGTTTTTCTAAATGGAAGATAAAGCATCATCATTAAATTTTCATGCAAACTACTGTGCATGGAGTAACTCATTATGAAAGAACTATTATATCTGCAAAGTCAATATTTGAAAGGTTAGTAGCACTTCACTGAAACAAAGGTTGAAAGGTCTGAAGATACAAAGTGGAAGCTTGGTTAAGCAACAAGTAAGGGAGGATGAGCTAACAGTTTGCAGTGGTCTGTAGAATGGATAAACCAGAAGGAATAAAGATCTATAGAAAAGTACAGCAAAGTTCATCAAGGACTACTGGAATGAAAATAAGAAATGGACAATTTAGACCAGGCACATCAGAAAAAATTCTTATTGGAAAAATCTGTTAGATGGCCAAACAGCTTCCCAAAAGATGGAGTTACTGAAATTCTCTGAAACAGCTAATATGAACCTTGATACAATAGTAAAATGAACCTTGATGCAATAGAAGAGACCATACTGGGAAGAGAAATGTCAGGATTGGTGCTGAGGAAATGGTATCAACCTGGTCATCTGCTTAAAACACTGCATTGCACTGTCCTGACACTGCAGTGAAAGCCCCAAAATGTAGGTGGAAGAACAGAACAAGTAGATGAAAGAAAAAAAAAAAATCCACATTTACATAGTTTTTGTGCCTGTATACATATCATAAAAAAAGCCAAAATTGAAATGCCTTCATAGACCTCTGAACAATATGTGATTTATACGTATGTGGCCCCTGATCAGCCCATGAGAGCAGGAATTCCACAAATAACTGCTTTTAGTTCCACATCACAGAGTTTCCAGGCAGAAACTGGGTGTCTGTCTGGCAAACCAAATTTCATGACATTGGGTCAACTTTTCCTTTCCTGAAAAGCCTCATATTCTTTATGTGGACCCAGGCTGAGGTAACTGCATCATGTTATATTTTGTTGGGAAAAAGATCTTGTCAGTGTAGGATTCCTTTATAACCAATGTTTTAGAAAATACTTTTTCAATGTGTACATATAGTAAGTATACTTTATGACCAAAGTTGTTTTGATAGCAACATTTGCTCATTCCAATTTACTCATTTGAGTTCTGCCATTGAAAACCATATGCCAATAAATAGGATCCCTGTGGATACCTCAGCTAACAGTGCTGCTGGCCATGCATAGCAGTGTAACTTCTTAGGAATAGACACTTGGGCTCAGGCACACAGCATAGCTGCTAAGAAAGAGCCCAGCTGGATGCTGAAGTTGCAGTTATTTGGGACCTGGTTGAAAGAACTGAAACTGTTTTGGGCCTGGCACAGGAGTAAGGGCTGAAGATAGGAAGAAGGAGGGATGATACCATAATGGATGACTCTTCAGCTCTCTGGTGACTTCATGTGTGATCACATGCAGGAGCACTTTATTGCTTTGGCAAATGGGGAAATGCTTTCTTTGGGTTAAGAGTTATTGGTTCCATCAGCAGAATCTAATACTAAGGACGTGTTCCCAAGGCACACGCTCATATATCCACACACACAGCTATGGAAGATGCTGAGGAGAACTTGTCACTGCTCAATTCGAGAAGAAGCCTTGCAGGCAAAACATAGAAGAGGCAGAAGAGCTACCAGCATTGTTCTTCAGTCAGCAGGACAACTCCATTTGAACAACAGCCTGGAATTAGGATAAAAAAAGGTCAAATGGAACAGGAATGCTGCCATCCAGGGTAGTTCTTTGATTTCTGCTTCTCCTGTGAAGATAGAAAAATGTGACTTTGAAATGGTATGGAGCTGGAAAACATAGACATCTATCTGATGACTGGCCATTTTCACATCTGCCAACAGGATTTTTATTTAATACCCCCTTCTTTGTGACTGGATCCCTAATACCACTGCTATTTTGATATCAGGGTACTTTATGGTCTCACATAATGATAGAATCAGTCTGAAGTTAGCTATAATTCCTGATTCTATCTCCTTATGCACCCTGATGTTATACTTTAGGGACAGCTGTATAGTTATATTTGTTGTCAAATGTTTGTAAAAGTGTTGTATGGTCTTTTTCTGGATGAAAAAAGAATCAAACACCAATATATAAGTCAAGTAAATTACCCTATAAGAAAAAACCTAATAATTATTATTTTAAAAATTGTATTTCATTAGTTTGCAAATGTACACATTTATGGCAAAATCACCCTGCCTATTTTCAAACAGCAATACTTGATCTAATATTGACTACATTATTATTAGACTGGAACTAATGGTATCTCACCACTTTTGGGGAATTGTACGACTGGTGTTATGTATTCTGTTGCACTTTGAGAATAGAAACACTCCCAACTTGTTTGCACCAAAGTATATTCATCCTTTATACTCCTATTCAGGAAGGATCTCTTCATAGAGACTGGTGATTATCCTTCAACTTAAAAATTATTATCCCTTACTTTTATGGAACCTAACACACATCCGAAATGAACCTGACACCTCTCTGCTCTTGACTGATCTTTCTCAATTATTTTAAGAATGAAGTCTACCACTAGAAAAATTATAAATTATAGAATTCTCCCACTCCCAGGTTTACTTTGATTCTGTGCAAATTTGCCAGAATGAAAAGATTACATCTTTAGTAATCAGGTGAAAAAAAAGTACATTGAGGTTTTTTAAATTAAAATATTTCTTTTGACGAAGGGATTAGCCTAAGTTTGCACACTCAGTGTAATTAGTGCATATGGTCCAGCTGTGAAGAAATAGCTGAGGACTTCTAACTTATTATTAATTAGGCTCATTAAAATGCAAGTAAGAGAACGATGCCTAGATAAACAATACCTTATGTCATAAAGTCATTACTTGACAAGAGCTAGTCTTGCTAACAGAAGTCATTACTGATATTTTAAAGGAGCTTTTTTTTTTAGACTCCATGGGTGCCAGTTAACTACTTTTGACTGACATCAAGGACAGACATGCAAAGCTGTAAGGAGCCAGCCGTACAGCACAGCAATTCTTTTCACATCATTTCAAAATATGTCTGGCTGAGGTCAAAGGTTGACAACCAAATGACAGGCCTTCTTCAATTGCTGTGGTGTCACAGCAGGAGTGTGTCAGGGAAATTTTCCTGGGCCCCTCTGTGAATTTTTACATGTTCACATTTCTTTCCTTGTCTTGTAAGTGGGACAGGATTGGCAGATTTGTGATTAACACCTCAGAAGGAGAAGCGTAGATACCATCCCAGGTTGGAAGCTCATGGTAACTGCAGCTAATAATCAAAAGGTTCTCCTTCCGCATTAGCAAAGTACAAGAGACCAGCCTTTTAATTGTGTTCATTTGTATTAGAAAAGGGATGTGAGATTAGCAAGGGCTTTTAGCTCCGTACATTGGTAGGACTTGCTGCATTTCTCACTATCAGCACATCTCCCAGTGATATTGGTGTAACAAGAATTGTCCTCCAGACAAAGACAAAAAGAAGATCTATGCATTAAATACCAACAAACCAGACACCAAACTGCTTTCAGAGCTTTATAAATGTTTCCCTTTCTTTAAAGTCCATACATGCTAACTTACAAGTAGCTCCACCGAAACAGCCTCGGCTGAAAATGCATCAAAAGCTGCTATTGACGGGTGCTGAAATGAGGGTCTGCCTTTAACACAGGGTCAATTGATAAGTGACTGACCCAGACTTTTGACTGACATGAAGAGCTGTCAGGCAAGGTGCATCATTCTAAGTGGTGAGTAAGCACTGAAGAGATCTGAGCCACTGCTGTGTTTGGTAAAATAACTTGTGATAGAAAGAAGAGGTGAGAACCGGACTGCAATAAAGTAAGAAATCAAGGAAGGCAATTTTACTTGGATTTGGACAAGACTGATATAACAGAGACTTCCCATTGTCTGTTTACCAGCCTCATAAAACATTCTGTTTGATGAATAAATAAAAAAATTATGTCTTGAGTGTGTCTAAGAACCACTGTAGATGCACTCTTGACAAGAGTTACGCTGTACTTCAAAAGCAAAACCAGCTTTGCTCTAACCACTGGAAATTCCCATGAACTTGAAAATGTCCTGTCCCAGTCTCATGGCATCTGTTTTCACTTCAGAGTAAAGGGAAGACAGCAAAAGTTAGACTAGATCATCTTGGATCTTTCTGCCTTTGTTTACTCTTTAAGCACAGGTGGAGAAAAGTGATAGGACAGAACAGATAACAAAGTACAATATATTTGAAGATGAAAGTGAGGAATTAGTTAAAGCTGAAGATACCACCAAAACCTGGTAATTAGTGCAAAATAAGACAAATTATACTCAAACCATGTAATACATTTTTATGTTTAAATTCTAAACATAATCTTAATCTGATCACCTGTAATTGAGTATCTTCTCTCCACTCTAACTTTAATACATGCCTCCATTGCCTACAGGGTACAGGTAAGTTTTAGATATGAACAAACTGAAAAAAGCACCTTCATCATCAAGAACCTAGAAAAATGCCACAAACCTGCCAGTTCCTGAAATATACCCTCTTCCTCAAGCTGGTCCAGACCTTCCCACTGTCTTTTGGAAAATGTGAGCATGCAACCTGATAGCACATAACATGTGGTCTTGTAGGTGTCTATAGGTCACAACTCATATGTTGACAAAGCACAGCCAGTTGCTCATGAAATTATTATCTGATGGGTGCACTCCAGCAGAGATTAGGCCACATGGAGAACACTCTGTCTTGTCTTGGTGGCCCTCAGCTCAAGATCCCATGACCTGTAAACCAGCCTTGGGTAGAAAACCTAGACTGTTGCTATGTATATGAAACAGAAGACAAAAAACTGTGAGGAAAGTCTTGATCTTTCCATATGGTCAAAAGGAAGTGCAGCTTCACAGGCTGTTCTTGAATCCATCACCATCCCCCTTGCCTGAAGATGTCATGAGTGACCAAATCTGTTCTGGCAGCTGGGACTTTTTGTTTTCTGTGTAGCTAACCCTTTGTTTTCATGAAGAGCTTAATGTGACCATTTGATAGCAAAATCAGAGTGCATTGCTTCGTTTTGGTATAATCTGTTTTATAGTCCAGTTGTGACAACACTAATTTTTAAGAAATAACAATTCTACTTTCCAAGAATATTCCACAATATTCTCTCTAAAGAAGTTGTTTACATACACAAGATAATTCATAATCTTGCCTGAGAAAATATGTGCATGAATAAAGTAAATCTCTTAAATTTTTTTTTCCAAATGTGGTTTTTTTCCAAATGTGTTTTTTTCTAAACATTTCAACTCTTCATCTAGGTAATGCTATTCTAGGGTTGTTTTAAAGAGCTATCTTTTAGAATTCAAAGACCATTTATCACTGGAGAATAATTAAGACAAAGAAACAGCAGAGTGTGAAAAGCCAGCTTCCCTGTATGCTTTAGAAATAATTGTGTTCTATATAAACATATTTGCAGCAAATAATTGTTTACCTGAACGAACAACAGTAAAACCAGAAGGAGCAGTGACTGTCCCCAGCACAGCAGGAGCTCGCGAGGCTGGAACTCCAGCCTGTTCAGTTGTATTCGTAGTACTGTGGGAAACACTTCAGCAAATACTCTGAAACGCGACCAGAAACGCGAAGCTGAGGTGAGGATGGCGGGGCAGTGCCTGCGACGAGCCCCGACTGAGCGAACACTGAAATAATTAGAAACAGCCGCGCCGTGGCAAAGGCGCGATGGGCGGCCAGGCCAGCCTGGCCAAACGTGGCCATCGCACAGCTCCTGCACGCCGCAGCAGCGCCCGGCCGCCCCGAGCTGGCTGCTGGCCCTGGAGAGCTGAACCACCTCGTGTCCTCTCCGGGTGTCTGCAGGGATGTGGGCCCGACGTCTCGGCCCGGTGGGGCGAGGGCGGCGTGGGCCGAGGGGCGGCAGGAGCGCCGGGCGCCCACCAGGCCTCTCCCCGGGTCGCGGGGCCCTGGCAGGCGGCAGGAGATGCCTTGCCCTCCATTTCAATGCTGAGAGCATCCTCCGTGACCTTCCCTCTCCCTTCCCAGCACACGCTGACACATCCAGCCTAAATTTGCGTCTCGCATCACCTCAGGATACTTATGGCTAATTTCATTATTTTGGAGAGAAAATGCAAATGAAGCCAGACAGCTGGTGCTTTCCTCGTGGCGAGGAGTGATGGAGGGGCCTGAGGCCTACCTCATCAGAGGCTCTCATACCCGTCTGCTCAGACAGACCCTGGCGGGAGGAGAGCGGGGAGGCTGCGGGAGCAGCGGGAACAGATGGCAGGGAAGGTAGGAAGATGGAGAAGCGAGAGGGGCCGGAGCCGTTCGGAGGAAGAGGCAGTGTCAGTTACCTGTGGGCTGAGGCAGCCTCACAGGACGGTTCGGCATCTCTCGCCCTCCCCGCCTCGCAGAGCTGTTTTAGTTCGGCGGGGATATGAAAGGTGGTCGCCGGTCAGGTGTTGCACAGCGGCCTTGGATTCAGGGTATTTTAGGGTCTGCTTTAAACCAGCAAGGACCAGCTCCTAACCCTGGCTGATTGACTGCTAGCTGCTCCTGAAAACACTGTAACTCTAAATCCAGCAGGTTCAGAGGTTGTTTTTTAAATCCCTTTTCAAGAGTAGGCAAAGAATTAGAGAAAAAATATGTTCCCCAATACACAAGAGGGAAAGATTTAAGATAAATTCCTCCAATTACTCATGGAAGAAGGAAGGGAAAACAAAATCATGCCTGTAAAAATTCTGTCAAAACATTGTCTGATAAAGTACCTTTACAAGAGGCCCGCAAGAGTAATGCAGCTCAGCACACACTGTCCAGCATTTCTCAGCAGTTCAGCCCAGCTTGTACATTCCACAAAAATGTTCCCTGACACCAAAAAAAGTAACAACACCAGAGGCATCTTACTTAGTAGGAGTTCTTGTATCGCTATTTTATTATTTTTATTCTTATTTTTAGTTAAGTTGTTCCTGGAGAGGTCTGAAATCTTCTTTCATTTGACATACCTGCAGGCAAATAGCAAGTGTAGAATTTTTTAATACATTTATTGGAGAGGTAGTTGCTTTCCAGTGAGCAGATCTCTCCCTCTCCCTTTCTTTCTCTCTCTCTGGGTGGTATAGGTAGACCTTTTAAACGAAAGAATATATGAAAAAATAGATTTGAAGAGGTTAAGTCGAAGCAACATTTTCAAGCATTAAAAAAGAGCTAAAAAAGGCAAGAAAGTGAATGTCTTAAACATACATCGCCCTGTCCTCTGAAACATTTTATCAAATTAATTCCCAAGACTTCACATGTATCCTATGTTACAAACTTCCACCACTACAAATTCCCTCTACATCTGAAAGAGAGTTCTGTCAGATTCCTCTGTTTAATAAATACTCAGATCTGGCTTGAAATGATAATAATATGCCAATTGATTATAAAAGCAAACCACTGATCCATTAGGTGAGTAAGCAGAGGTGAGTATTATCACTTGAGCAGATTCATGGATTTCAGAGAAGATGACCAACACTCTCCTCACCTAATAACTGGTATCTGGCAACACAACTAATAACACAGGACTCAAGAGACCTGGTTCTCTGTATTTTCAGATACAGATCTGAGTTAAACTGCTACAGTAAATCTTGTGGCCATCAGGTCAGAGATAGCCAGGCAAATACAAGTTTTAGATCTCATTCAGTACAGGTTGCAAAGGGCTGTTGAGGGCTGTTGCTATGGAGCAATGCCCTTCTTCTTTCCCTGTTCCCCACCTCTCACTGACATCCACACAAAGCCAGCCAGCTTTCCAACTGTCTAATTTGTATTACTTCTCCATCTCTCCCGTGTGAATATTCTCGTAGGTAATGTGCCTGCTCCATTTCACTAAGTTTCTTCTTCTACCTCTTTCTACACAGGGTTGTCCAGTACCTTCCCACCTTTCCTTCCTTTTGGTCAACAATGCTGACAGGCACAAGGGCTCCTCCTCAGGGCCCTGCCCACACGCTTTCCTTGCAGATGCTGCATCCCATGAATGTAAAAGGCTTTTCCTACTCCTCTCCAACCACTGTGTCCTTTCTTTTTACATACAAGGCTGCAGTAAACCTTTCTCTCCTTCTCAGTCCCCATCTAAGTCTGCTGCCATCAGTGGTTTCATTCAGTTCCTCCTGTTAGTTCTCTCTGATTCTGACTGAGAGTCTCTTCTCTCTTCTCCTGCCATCTTCCTTCCTCTCACACTGCAGCATCCATGACGAAGGATCAGCTGAACAACAGCTGTATTTCCCTGTCTTAACATCTCCCATTTGTGTGTGTATTCTCCTCTTACCTCCCTTAGTGTAGGGCTTGGGAGTTCTCTTTATTCTTGCCTAACTCTTGCAGAAATTTAGGTTGATTCTCAGTCACCACAGAAATTTTCTGTATGTCTTTCCTCCAAATACTCTGCTAACCTCTTTGTTGAAACATAGATCTGTTGAGTATTGTCCAAAATAAAATCGTGGACTCTGAGATTTCCCTCCCCAAGTGTTTAATGATAGCTTGAGTTTTCTATGAAGAAAAAAACAAACTTTGTTATGTTTTCTGACATATGACTTCCTACCCAGACTTCCTTGCTTCCTCCCAGTTGCTATTATCAGTTGTTGTGATGCATATCTTTGGCATTATCTTCTACACAGCATAGATAGAAGACTGTGACTAAGCCTTGGAGATATTTATTGCATAACATCTCCATGATATAGATTTTCATGTCAATCTATATAAAGATAACTCTTGGATGGTATCTGCTAACTTCATATCCTGATTATTGCAATATCATTTTCTCTGTTGTGTCTGATTCATCACTTATGCTCACTTCCAGAATCTCTCCACAAATTATCCATTGGCTCCTGATAAGTGGAAAGCTGAGTCCCACATCTGATCAGTTTGAACTTCCACAGTCACTAAAAAAAGAGGAAGACTGACCAATGAACAGTCAGAGGAATACATCTGGCAGGACTTAGTTATTGCATAGGTACTAACATGCTTAAGTCTTGCCAAACTGGAAGCAGTTTTGGGCAGGAGCATCAACAGAGTGGTAAATACTGTGGGAACTCTACTTGTAGACACAGGGGCATGTCAGCTCCAAGCAGAAATGAGCTTCACTAGCAATCTCTCTGCCAGCTCCCAGTGAGGCTGGGGCATAGCACAGAAAAGCCCTGTGCAAGAGACCTTAGCTGAGGACTAAAAGTTTTTAAATCTGATCTGCTCTACGCTTCCAGCTGTGCAAATAACACTCACACAGGACCATGCTGACAGATTTCCACTGCTTCTTGTTCTGGAGATAGTTTAACAGACTCGCTGTGACTCTGCACAGCTCTGCATTGCAAGATGTAGCATAATATTGGACACTGAAGATTACAGCTCCCTAAGGAGTTGTGAATTTATTTTTTTCTTCAACAAAAGACTCCAGAGTTAGAAAATATTTTCTCTTTAAATGCCCTTGTTCAGGAATAGGGTCAAAGTCACACTTGATAATCAACCAGAATTTTATTGATTGAGAAAAAAAATTATCTGTTAACATTCCTAAGATACATAGAAGATGCTTTTACTCTTTTTTTTTTTTAATCACAGACACACTCTGTTTAGCCATCAGCATTTACAAAAACAGCAGTGCAGACATGTCAAGTTCAACATGTTTTCATTCTGTGTTCCCGAGCTCAGCAGTTAGACCGTTCATTAATTTCCCCTTCTCCTCCACACACCGTCTGTGCACCTTATTTATATTCACCTGCTGCCAGTTTAACACCCCGAAGAGGCACACCTGCAGTGGCAGCAGCTTCACATTACTGCTGCTGGACCCTTGGTTTAGTCCCTTCTAGCAGAGCTTTCTGCCTAAGCCCTGACTCACTCGAACCCACACTGGCTGCACAGCCAGCTTGTTTGGCTCGCCTGAAATCTTCACCCAAAACCGAGCTGGCTCCTCCAGTTTCTCCAGCACTGCACAACATTTTTCCTTCTGATTTCACAGACCTGTGTTTATGTCAGGAAACAAACTGCCCTGGCAGAGTCTTAAACAAAGGGTGTGAGATAGAAAACAGCCCTTCTCTTGAATCACAGAGCTGTTGACAATTGGTTTCAGAACAGGTTTCTTACAGTGCTTCCTCTCCATGTCTGCTCCATGGAATCTACAACATATGGCAAAGGCAGTGCTAAACATGCACTGAGCTTTTTGACTTGAAGGTAGAGAGGAAAAGATCAACTGATACACAGATCAGCTCTTGTTCTGTTTCCTTCAGTAGAAACTACAGGCTCTGCAAAGGTAGTTCTCTTCCTTTGGGCAAATCCAAGGTTCAATTTCTTTGATACTATATGTAGCCAAAGCCCCAAAGGTAGAAGTCCAGCAACATCACTGTTTTTGAGCAGGAGCACATGTCGTAAAATTAGAAGAATGAGCAGGCTCATCATGTAACTTCTGATGTTCCTTAGCAGCAGCAGCAGCAGTCACTCCTGCTTGAGCCTGGGCTCAACTCCAGTTGGCAAAAATTCTTGGTAGCAAATTCATGGGCTTGAATATCAACTGAACCTTCAAAAGATGAGGATAACATAACAATTTCTAAACAAAATTTATTTTGTCAATAAGCCCCACCTTCAGAGAAGAATCTGCTAACACTGTATGCAGCAGAAATGCACAAATAGCAGTGTTTATCCGTGTCAGCACTTTGGGATGCACAAGAAAGGAGATACACCATACATCTATGGCCGCAGCCCCTTGGGCAGAAACTGGAAGAAATTAATTTAATGCACTACATATGACTCCCCTCTTTGTTAGAGTGTTCAGTATTCAGAGGTGAGTAAGGCTGTTTTCAGCCTTCCCAGTGGTGCATGAAGAGTGGTGAAAGCACATCAGGAGAGTAAACACCATGTTGTAGCCACATGTGCTCTCTGAGGTCTAGCTCAAAGTTCTTGCCTTCATACACTAGCAAACTTTGCAGTTGAAAACCCCTAGTCAGTGAAGTAGAAATAAAAAGCCCATTCTCTTAAATGAAATCAGTATTACTCCAGGCTCTGATATAGTAGTGTGCAAACAAAAGACTTCTTGAAATTTATGAAGTCCACAGATTAAATTGTATAGGTCATAGAAAAAAAGATTTCTAGTCAAAGTGCTCACAGTTATGAACATGACCAGAGTATTATGTTCTATATAATTTAAATTTTGAAATCAAATTATGAAAGGGTAAAGCAGCACCACACAGTGTTATCTGTCACAGGATATTTATGAAAAACAGAGAAAAAGTTTAAATACTTAGTTATTAAATAGCAGCTAGAAGAATAGGTTCTGGTATTGTTTCCAGCCAAAGAGAAGAAAATCTTCTCCATTTAGGCAACAGTGTATATACTGCAGGCACCTGAGAGAAATCTGAAAAGTAACCAAGGCTATGTTGGTTCTGAGTTTCTGTAACATTTGTATTTTCATTTAAGGCAGAGATTGTATATTAATTTCTATTTTAATTATTTCTTTTGAGCTGCTTTGTAAGGAGGGTGTGATAGAGAGCAATGACTTATGCAGTGTGGTGTTGACCTACCTACACAAGACTCCTGTGTACTCCTCACCTGCACAAGAAATCAGTGAAGGCATCAGAGAGTTCAGATTATTTGAACGGTTTCCTTCTTCTCTAACTGTGCACTGCAATGCACATATCATCTAGCAAAGAGTGAACTGCCTTCAGCTATGTGAGAAACCCCACAGAATTTGATTGAACCACTTGTATGCTAATCATCAAGCCATGGTTTAATACCTGGTTGTAACAAGATATCAGTTTTCACCCTTCCTCATACACAGGGCTCAAGGAAAGGAAAATACAATAAAAGACAAGCATCTTCATTTACAAGTTAAATTAGTTGGTTGTCACCTAAAACAACTAAGAATTCCCAGTGTTAGGTGCAAACTTTGTGTATTGAGGCATATACACTGAATTCATCCACCTGTCCAGAGTCATAGTACATCAAGAGGCAAGACAGAGATGCATTCCAACAGAGGAAAGAGGTTACTGACTCTGGACATAATTTTGTCTCCCCTGTCAGAGATCATTTTCACAGAGAAGATGATGGTCTGCAGAGGAGAAAGAAGTTTGAGAACCTGGTGCTGTTTGAACAGATAAAGGCATTGAAATGCTGAAAAAGAGAGAATGGATGGGTGACATCAGTCACAGGAGGTGAAATGGTGAGGTCACATGAGTTGGATGGATCATGGAGAGTAGGTCTGCACTTTGTCCTTTGTCCTCTCCAAGGTATTATTCAAATATAATTCCTCTGTACATTGTGTGACATTTGCTAACATTTTAAGACTGGTGCTTTTGAGCAGTAGCCTAGGAGAAATTATCCTGACCAATATGGACAGGCATTTCCGTAAGTTATATTTTTACTTTAATATCACGTAAATATTGGTAATTGTGAATTATCCACTAGCGTGAATTTTTATTGTATTTTACACTTTATGACCAATATACAGATGATTTAGGTAACAGCTTTGCTAACTGGACTAAGAGTGTATCTTCAAAATATCAATTTTAGAATTTTAAAACTGCTGCTTTAAGCAAGATTGTGCTTTCCCATTTTTGAAAAAAAACCACAGCCAGAAACAGATTCCTTCATGTCTGTAGAGCTTAGTACATGTTCAGATACACTATATGGTTTCACTTTAATTTCCATTAAATTACTTTATCTCATGTTAAAAATTTGCCAGAACACTGTAAGGATTAGGCATTACTTCCATAGAGGTAAATAACAAGACCATTCTGCTTCTGAAAGCAACAAACCACTAATTAATTTCCCAAATGTACAGCATACAAATGCTGAAAAATAAAATAACAGAGGAGAATAAAAAAAAGGAGATAGGGTGTGTCTTACCATATATTTAAAATCTTTCTTTAGAGATGAAGGACGATTCAATTGAAGGATAAAATAAAAGACTAAAATTATTATCAATTTTTAAAACCATTTAAAATGCGTCTAGAAACACAAGATTTCATCCAGAAACCCCTCAAGCATTGCTCTGTGTTCAGCAGATATAGCAACACAACAATATGAACATCTATTTGAAATTAGCTTTCTCTGAATTCTTTTCACCACAACTCTGGTCTCTAAAATCTTCATTCTGTTTTGACCGTTGTACGGAAACCGTGATTTGATATCTCATTCATAGCCCAGCTGTGCAGGAACTCTGTTTAGTGCAAAGCTTTGCAAAAAGGAAAAAAAAATCTTATTTGACCATGAACTTTAGATGATCTAGTTAGCGTTACTGTCAAGCATCCCGCGGTCTTTTTGAAAAGCAGGACTTGTCCATGTTGCCCTCTGGCCAACTTCAGTGGGATTGAAGCACTAGCGAGAGCCATCAAACTGCCTGACAGCTTGTCACCAGTGAGACTCCATTAATTTACACACATTTTCCACTGTTTGGCATTTACCATGATAACTCTTTTCTTTCCAAGCAGCTCCTGTTTGCATTTAACACTCGGGTTAATTTTCATCAGAGTTTAAATTTAGCCATCAGTTATTTCAGGGGAGCTGTCAGCCAACATATGGAGGGAAAAAATCCTTCTGAATTTATAATAAAGTGGAATCTGTTGAATGTGAAACAAAAAGCAACTGCAATATACTGCAAGGCCCCGATGGGGGGACCAGGGTCAGCAAAGAATAGCAGAGTGGATTAGTTGTTCTATTCACCAGAGTGGCATCTGAGCACCTCAGGAGCTTCTTGATATATCAAAAAATGATGGAAAGACACAGTTCAATTTGTCCCCCTTTTATAAAGGATAATTAACCTGTCAGTCTTGCTACCTTAACAACTTCATTAAATTGGAACAGAAATGGGTGCAGGGAGCCCCTGTCTTTTTCCAAAATGAGCACAGGGCACTTGTTTAAATGGCTGAACAGCCACCTTCTTCCATCTTCCTCTCCCTTAGAATAACATGATGTTAATTTAGGTTGTTTTAGGGGAAATTGAACACCCTTCCTTAACATATAGAACTAAGCTGGCTCTCATGTGGCCAAGACTAGTAATTGTCTTAACTCCAAAGGTTGAAAATAATCAGGCATGTAAACAAGGAAAACTGCATCAATTAAAGATGGAGCTTACAGGGTTATCGTAACACTTCCGGCATACTGAGATCTTTCTTAAAGGTGAGATGACTTTCCCAGGTAAGAAGGAAAGAAACAAAGTCCCTATTTCTTCTGAAGAAAATGTAAACTTTACAATTTGTGTTCTGATCTGGATTAAAAATGCTGTCTGTAAACTGAAAAGTCTTCAGGCAAGTTTATATGGAAAAGCTGAAAAATTAAATAATTATGTACACCTCTGGAAGACACATTTAGGATTTCATAAATAATTGTCCTTATAAATAATTAACTGGATATGGGCTAAGGTACTGGTCAATCCAAAATCTTCATCTGGGATTTAAATGTGCTACACTGTTCTGCAAGGTGCATTTTTTGCACACTATAATATTTTCCTCTTCAGAAAAATTTTATGTGCATGAAAGCTTTAAAGACATCAGAGGGAAACTATTTCCCAGAATATCAGTTTTCATAACAGGAAGAGTGAATACTCTCATATACTGCACTGTAATCTTGCATTTTAGAAATCAAACATTTTGTTGATGATTATTCAGAAAAACCTGCTGGTATTACAAAAAGAATACCCAACCCAACCCAACCCAACCCAACCCAACCACACCAAACCAAACCAAACCAAACCAAACCCCTTGTGCCTAGTTCTATGTAAAGAATCTCATCATTTTTTTCCAGAAAATAAACTTTACGTCACATGGCCAAATCTTCAGTTTTATATAGATTCACTTACTGCAGGGGTAAGCTGAATAAATAAATCTGCCATAATGTAATTATAAGTTGAAATTATAAATTAATCTAGTTAAAATAATTATCTAGTGTTGGCTTTAGGTTTTGCTTGCTTGCTTGTTGGGTTCTAAATGTTGATATACATTCCACCAGATAAATAAGACTTCATGGTCAACAAGAACAGAGTTTCAGCACATTAACAAACCAAAAGCAACATAACTGGAAGTTATTGCCACCACAAATTTCCTGTAAGAATAATAAAACTTACTCTTATTTATATGAATTATTTTTGTTGACTGTTTCTGTATCTTTTAATCATAAGTGATCTTCAAATGAAATAATGGGATTACCCTCTAATTCTGTATCTACAGACCCATAATTGCACCTTCATTTTAATATTAACATTCTATGTTTAGAACTATAGACAGATTTGCAACTACATTTAGAAGTCACTTTAAATTTAGCATTTTAATTTTAATTTTAAAATTCAGGCACAGATACTGAAGATATTAATGTGCCAGAGCAGATTAATGTGCCACACTGGACTTCATTTTGGCTAGATAAATATGCAAAATTGGTTTGCCCCACACATGAATAAAAGCATAAAGATAAATTAGTTTAAAACAGGATATTATTATTCCCAGTCTTATGAAACAAACTAAATACCTACTAATCTGGAGTTGTGGGAAGTGTTCATCCACAGAACAACATAAGAAAGTTCTTTGTACTTCAAGTAATGGAGAAGCTTAATTTTCTATTATTTACTGATCTCTAGTCTTTAGTAAAAAAGCAGCTGCATACTGATAAATTGAACACTGAATTTAAACAGTGCATCATCAGGAACCTATTTCCCAAACACATGCTTGATGTACACTTTTAATTAAACACTTGTAACACCAAACTTTACAAGCTGAGAAAAGGCTAACATTTTCCTTCAGTCATTTGCTATCTTTTCTGGTTTTATTTATAACATTTTTTAAAGAGGATATCTGGTGGGCTTACAGAATTCATTATATAGATAAAAGATGTGCAGCCCCAAACTTAACATAGTAATTGATTTGGCATACTTTGCATCATTCCAACACAGACCACTGTCTACCTGCATTTGTAAATAGAAATTAAAAGCTTGATAGTCTCTTCCAGAGTGTTACTGGGAGAGTCAGAGTGAAATTCAAAATGGCAACTGCTCTTGCCACTGGTGGTTTTCCAACTTGTACACTGCCTCAAAAATTGGGGTTGCAGACATGGAATGTCATTATTTCACCAGAGCACTGACATCCCACTTTTTTATCCAACTTGGCATGTTTGTTAGGTCTTTCTTTTAAAGAAAAGCCCAGGGGCCAGAAAGGGAGGAAGAATCCTGCACTCTGTTAGATGCACAAGCAGGGATGGCAGGAGAGGCATAGCAGTGAGGAAAGGAAAGGGCTCAAATTCCTTGTGAAATAATGTTAGGAGATCAGAAGTGTTCTGAAGGCAACAGAAGGGAAAAGCTATCAGTCAAGGCTTATTGGACATCCACTAAAAGGGAACGGGTACAGCAGGTGGAAAGTTTGAGAGGTGTATCTGAAGCATAGGGGAGAGCCCCGTGGCAAGGTTTCTATAATAAAATTGTGTCAATTAGGTGCCTAATTATTCAAAAAAGTATGGATATGTATGAATATATGGAGGTATGTATGTGCATGTGCATATAAATCACTCTTTATATAAGTAACCATTTCCCTTCCATTCTCCAGCATTTTCTCTCTTTACCTGCTCAGATTTGATGATTTCAGGTACTTTATACTGTTTTTTATATCATACTCTTACCCAATTATGTTTCTAGTTTAAACTTTAACGTCCTCTAAAAGATCTCCTATAAGAAAATACACTTATCAATGAAATTTAGAAATGTGATATATTTCAGTGTTCACTAAATAGGTGTTTATGGACATCTAAACTAGGGGAAAATTATGACTACTATGACTGGTAGTAGGAAAGCAAGAAAGCTCAGCTAGCTGTGGATTGAAAACAGACATGGATACCAGAATGGACCTTCATGTTTAATGAAATACTTAAATTGTCTTAAATTTAATAATTTTAATTTATACATTTTAAAATCCTACATCACCTGTTCAGTAGCTGCAGTCTTTATAAACACCAGAAATTCTTTCCTTTAATGATTGTATTTTAAATTGCTATTGGTTTGTTCTGTCCTTAAAATGAGAAATGCAATTAAAAGAGAATGAGAAATATAGCATTTGGTGTCCCATGTTTTGAATGAGTAGTAAGATTCACTAGGTATCCTCATATAACCATATAAACCTGACTCCATATTAACATGGGGTGATTAGGGGTTGTGTTAACATCTGAACTATAGACCAAGTCAGTTTTGGGTCAAAATTGAAAAATCGCAGTTGATTTGTTTTTAAATTGTGATTTCCATGTCCCTTTTTGCCCAGTATTCTGCACTGAAAGATAAAATAATAATTTAGGAGTACTTAATGCAGTTGGGCTTGCAGAACAGGATCTGGAATCACATCAATGCTTTGGCCATCATTCCTTCTCTGGAGAGAGGAAAAAAACCTAATTTATTCTCTCCTGATCTAAAAGCAGCCAGATTGTTCCAGTGGTGTTATAAAACTCCAGCCCAGAGGAATATTACTGGTAAATCTCAGAAAATACAGTAGTGTGGGTATACTTGGTACCATTTCATTCTACACTGCATGAAAGTTTTTCATAAAACCAATTCTAACCAATATGATCTGACCTGATCCCCAAATTAAATGATTCCTAATTCTAGTGAAATGCTAGGTTCAAATATTGATACCTTTTCTCTTTTAGAGCCCTTACATACTCATGCTGCAAATTTCCAAGCTCCTTCCCAAGCTCCTTCCAAGTTCCTTCTGCTGGTAAGACATCCAGTAGAAACTCAATCAAGTGTGATGGAATTATAAATCAGTAAGTTCAATATACAGAAATGAAGAGATACTCAAGACCTATAAAAACTATCAAATCCATCCTTTTGCCACCACAATACCAAACTTAAAGACATTTTCTCCAGAATAATTTTTAAAGACCTATTACATTATTTTCACCACTTTGCTTTTACATATTTAGACCAAACTTTCTGCCTCTTAATTTTTCCCTGTAATATTTAGACCAACATTATTACATTATTGGGCTTTAATCCCTTTTCCTTCTGCTTTGGTTGGTGTTCATCATACTGCTTGAAAGATATCAATAAGATGAGACTGGAGATGTTTTACATCGATGTGTCAAGGCCTAAGAGAGGCTTAATCCTGAAAGAGGCTGCAGAGGAAGGAAGAGATGGATTTCTCTGGGCTTGCAGTGACAAAAAAATCCACATCAGTTATACTGGGTTTTTGTTAGGACCATATCACTTAGGCAACATATATGTAAGGCTCCTTCAGAACAGAGAATGAAATTTGAATTTAGAGTAGTTGGCAAGTAAGCTGCAGTAACCAATAGGAGAAGAAGGTGTAACTGCCTGTCTGTAGGCTTTGCTTTTCTCGGGGACTTTTGAGTTTGCTTGGACAGTGCACTAGAGCAAACATATGAGAACTTGAGAGAGCTGACAACTCTCCATTGTTTAGGGAAAGCACGAGGAGCACTTTTGTAACAGTTTTTTTGACATGATCTTTTAAGGGTGTAAAGGGCAAATATTTGGCCAGAGCAGGGTCTTCTGACCCTCTTACTTTTAATGGGCATAGAGAAGTTAAAACTAATTATTTGGTAACTGTCAGATTTTTGTCCACTGTAGCATGAAATTCTGTTGTGATGAGCATGTGATAACTGACAAAAAATAATCATCTGCTATCAAGCCTGAGGTTCTGCAGCTGCAAAAAAGAGCAGTCTCATGAAATGAGCAGTCCCATAAAATGTCAGTGATGCTACTCACTGGAGAAAGATTGCAGCATCACAACCTTACACAGCCATCTAAAGCAATAATGTGATGCTATAACAAAACAAAGTAGACAGTATAGATGGGAATGACAGCCACAGTATAAATCCAATCCCTTACTTCTGAGAATAAAACTGACTTTCTCATTGATCTTCTTTTTGAACACATTAATGTTTGCTTTTATTATTTTGTGGATGTATATGCATGTAGTGTGTACAGTACCTTTGCTAGTAAGCACTACAGAAAGATATTTTCTATTTTTAAAGTATTAATTTTTCATTTTGAATGCTTTTTCAGTGTTTGGAACTTTTATTTTTACCAATATCTATCCACAAATTCCAGTTGTTGAGGCATGGCACCTACTCTGGCACATGCAGTCTACTAGCTATAGTTAAGGAAAAGTAATTTTTTATTGACATGTTAAGTCCCAACCACAGTGCATATAAAACCCCTCCTTTCATAAAATAATTTCACATGACAGATATTTTATTAAAAGTGCTGTTTACAGCTGACATTTATTGTACATGGTAAAAATAATAAAAAAGCAACTGTATATTTATGCAGAATAAAAGCATTTGTATCTCAAAATTCTCAAAAATGAGATTCAACTGTTTTTTCAATGACTGATGCATCTGCATGCATGTAATATGGGTCCTTTTGCAGAAAGGTGGTCATAGGGAGACAAAAACTTTATTTTCCAGCTAATCAAACCAAGAAATCCCCCCTCAATTCTCATTTAACCCAACTCTGCATCCTAACTCTGGATTAAATACCTGTCAAAATAAATACCTGCTGTTGGAACTGTTCACTCTTCACTTAAAAGTGGAGCAGACAAAAACCTCTGTGGGGGCTGACCTGCATGGAGATACCAAGATGATCTTACTACTTGCAAAATTCAGAGTTCATCTTTCAGGAGAATGAACTCTGGCTCTGCGTTCAACCAAGGAGACACAGCTGACTTGCCTATATTTAGACTTTTCTAGGAGTCTGCTGTTAATGCTCAGAAGGCAGTGGGTGTCTTAAATACTGATGGGAGTGTCTGTTCAACTCTCCATTATAGAATGAAGTTAGTCAGGCTAAATGACAATTGAAGTTTTCAGCTTAGGTGCTTTGCTTGTAGCCACTTCCACCAACATACATATTCAGAATTAGGAGTCTATTCCATGGGCCAAAAAAAATCATGAAACAGCTCTTCTGTGGTCAGAGATAACCTAGCAATGAACATTTTCAGAAGCTTTGGAACTGCAGTGATTTAACCCTTACTATCTGCTTTGGTATGCCAAACTTATCATATTGCTTTAAAATGAGAATTTCTTTAGGTTTATACAGGTAAAGGAACCCTTGGGCAGCTATCAAAAAGGTTCAAGCTACTGATGAAGTGAAGCACACTGCTGTGCTATTGTATGTGTAATGTACTATATGCTTTTGAAGCAGCAAATATCTGAGTAGCTACTGTATATTTGTATCCTAACTTACATGCAAAAAAAATTAGCAACCTGATATAAGCGGAAAAGTGGAACCATTCTTTATCCCAGTGTACACCACATAGCTGTGAAGTGTTATTTCTTACTTACAGATCTTTAATAAACTCTGTCACTTGCATAAACCCCATCTTTTAGCTCCTCTTAGGAGGATGCTCAATGCTCAAAGCTATTTTCAGGTAATTCAGGATTCATTTCTATTTCTAAACACATTTTGAAATTGGAAATCTATGTAGGAATATATGCCTCTGGAGAGGATAAAATCAAGCAACTCTAGATAGCTCTCCTGGGAATTACAGAGGCAGTAATTCAGATACAAAGGCTCTTCTAATTCCTGTGTCCCAGTGGTGTTCAACAGATCAGATTGTGTGAAGTGCTCTCCTGCTCAGAGAGCCCTCTTGTCCGGCTTGAGAAAACCGCTGTAAAAACGGATGTTAGAGAAATACATCTCCTATTAATCAACAGATTAAATATGTTTATTTCCTCTGCCAAACTAAGTCTGTGAGGCCTGTAATATTGTTTTTGTTTGCAACAAACAGCTGACAGATCAATCTTGAGTTTATTCACTGCATTTCTTCTATAAGAGTTAATACAAGACAGGCAATTTACAAAAAAGATTACTATAACTTATTCCCTTGCTATTACACTTGTAAGCACTACAAGGCAATACATACTTCACATATTTGTATTCCACTACATCAAATTTCTCTCTTCAGCAGCAGGTACCTGGATATTTATGCTGTGCACTGATTTTTTTTAACTGTGAGTGCATCTAAATGTAAAGAGTTGAATATATTTTAATAGTATTCATAACTCTGTGAACACGCAGTTACAGTTAACTGTGTGTGCACAGTTAAAATTATTAATACTATTAAAATTTATTCAACTCCTTATATTTAGATGCAAGCCTATTAAAAACCTACTCCTGACAAACGAAAGCTGTGTTCCAGGTAACCTGATGCTTTGTATTTCCCAATATTGTTGCTGTCTCCATTTGCTGACAGAAGTAATCTACACACAATAGATTAAGTCACATATTTCAGTAACCACCTCTGTCTTTCCAAGTGAGCGACCCACTATGCCTGTGTATGGGGAGGCTCTGGGAAAGGCACCTGTGGTGAGGAATGAATATTCTAATGTTTCTGAACCTTTTGGTGAAGGTGAAGGGGGCTTGTTGAAAACATTGCTGTGAGCAGATGGACCCCTGAAACCATCTGCTATCGAAGCAACTAAATGTTCAATGATGCATTACGAAATTATTTAGCTCTCAAAGAGCCTGAAAGTAGTTAGTAATGATGGCATCTGTACTGAGAGCAAACAACCTATTTATATATGATCTATCACTTCATAAACCGTTTGGAGACCATCTTTCCTTAAAGCAGCAGTAGTCTTGTCGACTCCCAGAATAAAATACCGAGTTGCGTGCGTGAACTTGCAAAATCCCAGCCAGTTCATGTTTCCTCCTTGTAAGAGCACACTCTTTGCTGGGATGTGCTGGAATGCAAGCTTGGATTGCAGTGTGTTCTAGGGCTGTTCTCTCTATCAGTACACAAGCATAACAAGTGCAAAAAACCCCCCCAAACTGTAATGTTTTAACTCAGTCTTAATCAAATAAGAATCTTATGTTTTTCTTTCCTGTGGAAAAATTCATCCTATTTAGTTGTACTAGTAAAGTAATAGGTATTTAGGAATCAAGGCTTCTAAATATGAATTCATTCTTTTATCTACTTAGGTGATTCTTATACATCATATAGTTACCATGGGAACTATTAAAACTTGTTTGTGTGGATTTAGTTATGTTTCATGTATGTAGTCAGTTGCTTACTAAATATATAAAGATATTATACATTGTATTATAGATGTTTTTGTACCTGAAAAGCACTGTATTTTTAATTATTATTTTGTTTCACATATTTCTACAAGAAATGAGCTTTTGATGAAAATCTATTCCAGCCTAAGTGATATTACATTATTTTTCTACTTCAGATAATCAGAACAGAGAAAGTTATTTCTTTTGTTCAATTTCTTTCAAAATTACTAAGCATATGTAGAAACTTGCTTAAATAATGATGTTTCATCTGAAAATTCTTTCAGCTCTATAAGAAACCTTGATTTCAGTAAAATCTCTGTATATAAAGATGAGGAAGTGCAGCTCCAAGTTTTAAGCAGAAATCAACATTAATATGAAGAGTGACGTATCAACATTAATATCAATCATCTTTTACTGTTCAATATCTTTGTTGAGATTTTAAGTTATTTTAGTTCTTTATTTGGAAGCAACAGTCCTAGTGTAAAAAGCACTTGAAGAAGAAGATTTTGCCCAAGGAAACACATTAGACTAATGTGAAAATCGTAATTAAGCAGACCTGATAAGGCCTAACATGGGCATAGGAAAGTCACTTCACAAGCATGGACTGCTCCATTCCCAAAACCTTCACCAAGGCAAAATTTAGCCCCCTGCAATGGAAAAGACACATTGCTAATCTCTGAAAAATGAGGAACAGTCAGCTAGATACAACTGACCATCTCGAGCTGTGTTACGATTTCTCGCTCTACTCACTCATTTACTGACCTTGGAGCCTTCCTCAGAAACGGCTCCACCCTCCCAGTTTAGAGCAGCCCCTAGTGCAACCGTCACCTCCCCTGGGATGCTTTCAGCCTTAGGATGGGGCTGCCTAGCCTGCAAGCTCAGAGCTAGCAGAGATCCCATAAACCTGAGCTTTGCTGTGACAGTCCATGTAAGCGCTGTGGGGAGGCAGAGCAGCTCCCACCCGCTCCCATGGCACATGCTCCTCATAGTGACTGCACACAGAGTGTTCATGATCCAGCTCTGAATAAAGCCTTTGCCATGTGCTTGCACTCCCACAAACCAGTTTACTCTATGCATATTTGATGCAAGGAAACCTGGCTCAGAACTTGGCCTAAGTCACTTTAATTTTCAGGGTTCAGAAGCAAATACTTCAGTAACAAATATTTTGTTGTGGACCATTACAAGCTTAATTTGATTTTATTTTTCCATGTCCTAGCAGTTAAGCTTTGGTTTTTTCAATTAACATATAGAAAAGGTGTTAATAAACTCTTAAATGTTTAAAGTTGTTATGAATTTAAGGTGACAGAGCATAAATTCATTCCTTGCAGCCTTTGGAAATATGAGTATGTAGGAAAAGGAAGATAGGACAAAATAAATTCTTTAAATTGCACCTTTTTTGTAGAATTAAACTGTGAAGGTTTGCAGGAGTCTAAGTGTTTGGTGGAATACTCTTTCCACTCTCCTCTTCTTCTATACAGACTTCAAGTCTACTTGACATGGAGGCTGCAATGCAAGTAGGACTGAAAGAAAAATTGCCCCCCTGATAGCTACACACACCACAAAAATTACAGGACTGAAACAAAAGGCTGGCGGGTCTGGCTGACACGTTATATCCCTTTCCTCTCTACCACCTGTCAATCAATCACCAGTCAATCACAGAAAGCCACAATCAGCCACTTAATGACAGCCAGATGGCATCTACTTCTCATGAACTGTACTCCTGAAGTCATACTCGCTCCCTGTAACTAGCAGCATTTCCCATCCCGGGTAATAATGAGGTGTTTTTTGTATTCAGACAAAGCCGTAGCGCCTCGCACCTCTGACAGGACGCCCCTGTGAGCGGAATACACCCTCTGTCAGGCGCCTTGTTTTGCTGTAGCAGAAGAATCAATGCTGCTTTATCCCTCAAACTTTGATCAGGGACAGGCTCACTGGTTTGTGAATAAGAATTGAGAATAACTTGGAAATTTTAACTGGCATTCATTCTGCCTCCCTCATTTCTCTGCAGTCCTGACACAGGGAAGTAATCCATACGGAGACCAGCGTGATCTTCTTCACATCGGTTTACCAATGATTTCAACCTTGACCCAAAGGGAACACTTCTTCTGGAAGTGACAGGTAATTTAGCTTTCTTGCTTAGTTCTGGGGCTCTCTTGTGGTGAATTATGTATAGTGCTTCTGTGATATGGACCTTTGTCCATGAAGGAACCAGACAAGGCTGTTAAACTGCTTTTAAAGGCATTTTATCCATAAACACCCAGCAGTCATGAGGGTTCTTTTTAACAAAAAATTTTTGCCTCAGGACAAAGAGGCAAACTCAGTTTTGAAGTCACCAAGTTTGGGCCCATCAAGGATGAAGCTAGATTCAGGCCTTGCTGGTAATGCTTTTCACTGAACTGAGGGGAGGCCAGAGGTTTTTCTCTGTTAGGTGATGCTTATTCTGTTACTGTGTTGCAGCAGGTACATTTCAGTGACATAGCTGAAGTTACAACTTGGCCTGTAAGGAAAGTAAAAATCTTCTATGATCACCATATTTTGAGCAATACTCAGAGAGTGTATGGTGATCATAGAAGATCTTGGTTTTCTAAGAGGCATCAAATCCACTGTAGCAGGAGAGGCTTATTTATGACCAAACTTGAGAAACATGGTTCTGGCGCATGAATTTTAGCCTGGGATGGTCCCATTACTGGCCAGCTCTGCAGAATCCAGCAGCTCCCACCTTCTTTATTAAAAACTGCTTGGAAATGGCTCTGTACAGCTGAGAAAGATAAGAACTCTGTTTTAAAGTGAGGATTAAGTATGGATAGCATGACTTGCATGAGTACATTTCATAGGACCTTTAGAAGTGTACAAGCTCTTTACTGACAAGGATGTAACTATGTTTACTACTCAACAACACAAAACTAGTTTGTTCAGAGTTCTTACCAGAGTTTATTCAGTTCTTTCTGGCAATTTCAGCTCAGATGCATTCCTCCAACTCACTCTCCACTCACTTCAAGAAATCTTCCAGCTTTGTCAGGTAGGTGTGCAAGACCTTCTTGAGAAGATTCTTCTCTTCATTTCTCCTGTGCTTATATTTTTGGCCATACCAAAGATATATCAGTGTTAAATATATAAAATTTTCTTGTCAATTTTAGAAGCTTCTCTCTCAAGAAATCTTGGAGGTAGATTCCTTGCAACTCAAGGACGGGCAGATTTTATCCATTAAAGATGGGATGTAAATGGAGGCAACCTTCCACAACATCCCCCCCTCCCCACATATACATACATTTCCAGTCCGGTTTCTGGAGTGCAGACAGAGAATCTCATTAGGAATCTAATATAATAAGGGCATGTAGATACTGGGGTTGGGGGTTGGAAATCAGATTAGCTTCATTACTTTATTCTGCACCTCGCAGCGCTTCTGCCAGTGGACAATTGCATTAGATCAGAGAGGAGATCAAAAGGCAAAAACTCCCCAGAAATGCTGCTGTTCATTGTCTGAGACAGGAATGGGAAAAGTGCACTGTTGGAGGACACAGACCCACGGTAGATACCAGACGAATTTTGGAAGGGCAGTAATTTTTTTCTTTGAACTTTGCCTATTGAGCTTTTGGTGTTTGGAAGGCCAGTCTAGATTCCAATGCACAGAGACATGATGGAAACCAAGCAACTTGTTCAAGTGAAAGCAAGTGGACACCCAAAGATCCATGAGGGAGATGATACTCTAAATGCCAGAGAGGTCCTACCTGCAGAGATCTAGTGCTTCAGTCACCATTAGCTTTTCCATAGGCACTTTTTTTCTAGACACCTTTCAGTTTGGAAGCAGCAGCTCAACTGAGTTCTCTGCTTCAGCAGGGATAACCTGAGAAAGGAACACAAGGGAGTGTGTGCCACTTGCCTTATAAACCAGTAACAGCCCAGTCCAGTTCAACACCCTCCAGGAGCAGTCTTCCTGTATCAGTTCTGAGGGGACACAGTGACCACTGAGGCAGCTTAACTGGCTGCCCTCAGTTGCTTCAGTCCTCACAGTCAAGGACTGACATGGTTCCTTCAGTCCTGAGATTTAAGCCCACACTCACATCTCATCTCATATCACACCTTGCTTGGCAGTTGTGGAAAGTGGGCTGGACAGGACCTCTTGGCACAAGAAATGCCATGTCCTCAGTGAAACACTTCAACATCCTCCTGAGTTGCACTGAGGGACCAGTCATTGTGGATTGTTGCTGTTGTCAGCAGAGAATAGGGAAAATTATGTTCAGCAACTTCTACTCTACATTTGTAGCTTCCCTTTAAAGAAGTTCAGACATCTGAATCTTGATCAGAGGGTAAATTTGAAAGAGTGACTTGGATGAAAGCAGAGTAAGAAGTCTCTGTATCTCAGTCAGGGCAGGTAGGCCATGCTGGTTGAATCCAAGAATACACATCCCAAAGCATTACTTCTATGGCATTTTTTCATTTGCTAGCATTGTGCATATATCTTGTGCACAGTTGGAGCTGTTCTTTCTTCCACTGCCATTTTCTTCTTCATTACTCCTCATGGGAGTTCTGTAATTTAACCAAGAGAAAGAAATGCTGCTTGCTAAGTGCTAGTCCTATGACAAAAAGTCTACCCTCTCTCCCACAGACAGGAAAATAAAAGAGGAAAGGAAAGTTGAGACGCAGGTGATTAAATCAGAAATATAAAGTGGAAATACGGTTTATGTTGAAAAGTAGGTATTGCTTATGCATCAGGAAAGGAAGTAAAAAGGAAGTATTAGCCACATAATACTCACAGGATCAGCTTGCTCATACTGCCATACACTTGGTGAAAGTGTTACAGAATTGGAGCAATTCTTATTATTGCTCTAATATTTAATCAAATGTCAAATTCAAAAACAGATAGCCATTTGTCCTAGAAATAGAGACTTTTTAATATTTCATTTTGTGTTTCATAGTCTGAAAGTCTTCAGTTTGAAAAGAAGAGGCTCACAATCTAAATCTATAGAAACCTGAAAATTCTGTTTATATAAATAAAGAGATCATGCTCTGTATCATTTCTATTTACTGAGACTATAAGTTTCTCTAGGATGCAAAAGGAATATAAATTTTCATAGGTCATGCCAAGTTCCCATATGCTACAAAATTGCGTGATAATTCAGTAACATAAGTGAACATATAGTACTCAAGTGCCCTCTTACTTCATATTTTATGCCTTTCAATACAATTTTACCTAGTCCAAAAATTTTTCCCTTATTTCAAAATAAGTATGCTCACTTAAAAGTTTTATCCATCCAGCAAGTACCCAAAAAGGTCAGCTGCTTGTCCCAGATCTTATATTTATTCTTGTCAAATTCCTCTTCTTTTGAGAAATTAAGAGTTCAGTTCTACAGTTGTAGAAGTTACTGCCATTAAAGGTATACTGGTAAAGATTTTATCACCATGACTGAAAAGTACATCTGCTTCTTCAGTAACATATTTGGAGATGACAGAGGAACAGAAGGCATTAGAAAAACACAACAAGAAAAAAAAAACTGAGCACTCAGGGGTAAGAAGAGACTAAACAAAGACAAGTTGCTTGAGGTGGTCAATAACAGGAATACTCCAATAATAATGACAGCAATAGGAAATTTTTTCGAGCTGCTTTTTCACAAGTCTGTACAGAAAAATCTATACTGCAACTTTTACTGTCAGGGGTATCTCTTTATATATTATTCCATATTTTCAAAGGTCTAATAAAAAGCATGCTTTAGGGTTTCCACAGGCATCATGTACTTTATCCCTACCCTACCAATACCAATCACATAGAAAATATTTTCCCTGAATTCCTCTCATGCCCCCTTCTCTCCTTGTTTCCAGGAGCATGTTGCAAATAACACAATTTGCCTGTGTGTTAACTTCTGAAGTGCCAGAAAGGGCTCGAGGGCAAGATGTACTGATAAGGAGAATTCCTCTCTTAAAAGCTCAAGTCATTGGGCAGCTTTAATTAAAAATTGTATTGATTTTTTCCCATTGCTTTTAATGACAGGCACTAGTCTGTGACTTCCATTGTTAGCCATTGACAGTTTAAGTAGTGAAACAAAGGGCACTTATACAGCACTTAGTGCAAAATTATGACTGATTAAAAAGTAATTTGTCATGGTAAGAGCATCTGCTTAGACTTCACAAATTTTTAAACGCAGTCTTGCACGCGGTGTGTGGGAAGGTGTGGTACATGCAAGTCTTCACAACCCTGTCCCTCAGCAATTTCAGTGCATTATTAAAGGCCCATGTGAGTCACGTTTTTTGAGCAGCTGTTAGTTTCTCACAACATTTGCTTGAAGAAGTTGGAGCTCTGCTAAAGCTTCAGTGTTTGACCACACAGGGAAGCATAGTAGCAACCTATGCACCTGTGGGCAAACATTCCAAACATGTTACAAGTCTCAGAAAATAATCCAGTATTTAACTGTGATTTTAAAATCATTAACTCACAGTTCCAGTTTCTCAATTTTCCTGTTTTTCCCAAAGCAGAGTCCTGCCTCCAGATGTGCCAAGGGTGCTTAGCAAACCAAGGTGCAGAAAGCCAGCTTACTTAAAGTGATGTTTCTCAATTGCTGTCAATAGACCAAAGTTACCAGCATCCAAATGCCAGTCCAATGGACATAAAAGCAAAATTTAAAAAATCATCTATCTATATGAAATAGTAACACTATGTAATAACAGTAATATTGTAGGTCACATACAAACATCTACAGACAGTGCACTGACAGTCGCTGTGTAGGGCAAAGCTGAAAAAGATTTGAGAAATTTGAAGGACATTGAGCATAGAAATGACAGTGGGTGGAATTTGAATATTGCCCTCAGGCCAGTGTCAGCTTCTGGGGCAAACAAGCAGTCTGCAGTCTTATTCTTCTGCATGAGTACACAGAGGGTTTTATATTTGTTAATTCCTTTAAAAGAAGCTCCAATTGCATATTCTAGACCATTTCCTTTGCATCATACACATGTTGGAAGCTTCAATCATTTCCTGGAGGCATTTACACAGCATAAGGTGTGCCTAAGCATTATTTCCAGAGATAGTTGGTGTGGTTTGCACTATTTCCTCTCCCTTTGTCTGGAAATTACTGGGAAACGGTTTTTTTTTTCAGAAAGATCCACTGTGTTCATTGTTCCTGGCATCTCGACTGCTGTTTCTAAGCTGCCATTTTTAAAGGATTTCAGAACAAGCTCCATAAAGTACTTTGTCTGCAAGTATAGGCATATGTATATATTTCATAAATTTTCATTAAGTTTACTCTAGACATTGTAAAAATTGCTCCTACTTCTATTTTCTTGTACCTTTTGCCCAGTTTTTACCTTTTCCTCTCTTCAGAGGGCTATTGTAGTATTGTGCCCCTTCTCAACCTTCATTTAAAATCGACTTCCCCAAAAATCTTTGTTTTGAGGAAGGAGAGAGTCTTGTAGCTCAAGAATTTGAAAAATACAGGAAGAAAAAACTCTATTACCCATAAAGCACAACTATTCTTGTGCTGGTAGTGAGATAACAGAGTATACAGAGTCAGTATAAATTCTGATAAGACAATATTAGCCCTCTGTTAGAATGAATTTGAGCCAACAGGGAATACTTCTACTAAGCCAGCACTTTATGCAGTGATAACAAAGAGGTTTTGATTTCTAGTCAATCACTCTAGAGTCAGTCTTATTCTACAGAATTTTGTTTAGAAATTCATGTTCATTGGTGTAGAGATACATAGGCCAATGAGAAGGGGTTTTCTCCCTACAGTCAAGGACTTTGATTAATATTAGTTATAAAAATATTGTACTTCCCCTTCCTCACAGAGGTTACAGATAGAAATCAATTCAGCTCCTTCCTTTGCTGCTTTATATTTTTAAATCAAACTGCGTCATAGTCATAGAAAGTTGTTAGTAACTCCAAGTCCATAAAAAGAGGGGAGAAGAAAATTCCAAGTGGCCATGCAGTTTACATTAATTTGTTAGCAACAAATGCATGGTCAGACTCAGAAATACTCAGGTCTGTTATAACACCTGGAAGTATTTTCTTACTGTTTTTTCCCTATATCTGATTCCTGAGAACGTTTTTATTGTGCATTGGTCCTCAGACTATTTACCTGCCAGAGTCTCTGCAGGTTACAGAAGAACCAAACTTTGGCTGAATTTCATAGCTCTCTTAAAGGTGGGTACATTCCCATTCCTAACAAGACTGGCCGAAAAACTTCCAGTTCAGGTACAATTTCTCTGTGGTGTGATTTTTAATAATTTCCAAGATATAAAAGATACATTTTTCCTATTAATATGAATTGAAATAGTTGAATTATTCTGACTAAGGTTTTCTGAAGCCTCTTCTGAGCTTTTAACATGTATCAGAAGTATAAAATTTTAGTTGTTTGTAACTAAGTCAAATGAGTAGTAATCTCAATATTTGATGTAGTTATAAATAACTAAACACTGAGTTTTAGATGGATTAGCAACTGTAACACCAAGCAGTCATAGCTGATTCTCCTGCAGTCTATGACAGATTGTTGCTTGGAAGTTTTCTAGAAATTTTGGCCTAGATTTTAACTTAATGGTAACTGACTTACGTGCCATAAAAATTCATAAGATATGGAACAGAGCAAATGAATCCTTTGTAAGTGAACTGTAATTATGTATATTTTGTATGTGGTGAAGAAACTAACCATGTAAATGATGACAGCTAATTATATACAGCTCTCCTGGGCATCAGTATCACTCTCCCTGACAGCATACTCCTCTTTAAGGGTTTTCCTTCTTTGTATATAGGCCACTCTTTCTGAACATTCCTTAAGGGAATTATGCTGTTACCTTTGCACTGGTTAAATGAAAACTAAATGTTTTTTATCAAAGAAATCCTTAGTGTAATCTAGCTAATTTCTCCCTTATTGTGCTAATAAGTAAAATCCAGCTCTTCTTCTTACTGGTGTCAAGCCAAACTAATTCCAGTGATTTCAATGAAGTTGCTATGGATTTACACATGCAAAGCTGTCAGCAGATATTTGGCTGCTGGTTTTGCTCCCCTGGGAGAGCTGGAGATTACAGCCTGCAGAAGGAACAGTGAATGATATTGGGTCAGACCAGGGTCTGCCATGCAGGGGGTGGGGGAATGCTACATGTGAGGAATTCGTGGAAAGTAAACCCTTTAAAATCTCCTGTGGAAGAATTGCTTCCAATTTCTTCCAGCTTGAAGGAAGGGGGAAACATGCATGGTGAGAAGTGGAAAGGAGGGCAATGCAGGGATGAAGATGGTCCCTTGACAAAAATCTAACTTGCAAGAATTCTTGCAGAATTAATCACTTTTTCTGACTACATTTGAAAAGGTGTCTGGAGACATTGTCTATGGGTGGCCATAGCCATTTTGATACCCCTGCATCTCTGGAGCACTGCTAATTTCCAAAGCTGAAAGTTCTGACTTTTCACAGCCAACTTCCTCTAGACTTTCTCTAGGTTGAAAGTGTGCTGAAGTATCTACACTGTCAGGGATCACAGGAGGAATAAAGATAGTACAAGGTGCACTATTCGTGTGTAGATTTGTTGTGAACTTCAAAAATAAAGGCTGAGATTATACTCTCTCCTCCCTGCCCTCATCCTCTTGAATTTATAGAACTGGACTGAGAGAAGGAGATGAGGATGATACTCACCTGTATTACTAAAAATTGCTCATGCTGATCCTTTTAGAAAACTTCCTCTCACTGCTATTTTTGTGATCCACAAGGAGATCTGCTTTGAATCATTTGCTAAACAGACCTAACTGGGCATGCAGTGCAGGTAGTCCTTTGTACAACTCTCAGCCTTGCCAAGTTGCAATGACACATATCTGATATAACTCTCACTAGTACCACATGAGGTAAGAGTTGAATGGATATGAATATACATAAACACACATGAATGCAGCCTCCTGGAGGCCTTGTAGTTTCTGAGATTGCTTATCAGAGACCTTGCTAATAGATTTTCTGTTTCTCAGTGTTTCTCTAGCTTCTCTCCTTGAGCCCCAGAGACCTGTGGGGAACCAAAACATGTTGTGCTATTCTTGCTACAAATGCAACACAGTACATTTCCTTTTGAAAGAATCTCCTTGGTAAAACCAAAGCAACAAGTTTGCATCTCTTCATAAAATTGTTTCAGTATTTCCAGTAGTGTAAAGGATCAATGACTGAACTTTGCTTTCTCCCCTGCTGTCAAAGCCACTTCTGTGCTGCCCAGGCAGCCTGTTCTCTTATGTGCAAGACCAAATCCCGCCTTAAATGTGGTTTCATTCCAAACTGCCTCCTGACCCTGTCAGTTTCCATAAGGCAAGTCTAGTGACATCTTCTTCCATTTGCTCTTGTTCCTGCAGTCTTGATCATTTCAGACTTTGTATGTAAGACGTTGCAAAACCTTTGAAAACACTGACCCAGTTAAATAGTTATTTACTTCCAAAGCCCCCTCTTCTTCTCATGAGTACACATATGTTCTTACCTGATCCCCCTACCCCATTTTTCATAGCAGGTTATCTCATTAAGCAGCCATCAGTCCTATGAGTCCTAAGATGTTTGCCAAGGTCACACAGGTAGTTTTCAGCCGAGTCAGGATCTCCCAATTCCCAGCCCTATGCTCTAGCTGCAATTTCTTTGGAGTGATTTGTACACTCTAACAAACTGTACATTCACAGAATAAACTGTGCATCCTGAAAAGTGAATACAATCAATTGTATTCAAATTGATTCAATAGCAAGATATCTATTTTATATTTATATATTTGCCTTTTGATTTACAGACTGACTTCTTCATACTTTATTTTAGCCCACACATGGTCAGCCTTTACATTGAAGATAAAAATTGCTTCTTAATTTCAGATGAAATATTTAAACTTGGATTTCTCCTTTCTCTTATAATCTGAAACAGTGATAAGGATTTGTTGGTGGTGGTTTTTAATAAATAGAGAGGTTCAGCAATCTCAGTGGGTATAAATTAGCATTGTTGCTCAAGTACTACTGGAGCTACACCATTGATTCAGCTTTACCCAGACTTTTAATGTGACAGTGTCCCTTGAAAAAAATAAAATTGGAAAATTACTTAAAGACATCAGTTAATCCTAGATTTGGGATATAATGTACATTTGAGGAAGCTTAGAAAAGGTATTTAAAAATTAAAGGAAATGTGAGAATGGCAGGATCTGAAATCCCTGTATATAATAAAATATGAGGGAGAAGGATACATGATTCTTACAGTAGGTGCTTTGTTTTGTGTATAATGATATCTCAGATTAATTTTCTTTGATGTCTGCATCCTTTTTTGTTTTATGTGAAAGAAGATTTGTTGGGTTTGTGGCATTCAATGTAAACACAGGTGTCTTGGGAGAGCTGCAGGTGTTCACCCTCCTCAGCTTATTTTAGTCCCTATGGGTATGGGGGAGGGCAGGAGGGGAACTTGCCTCACCAGAAAAATATTTTCTGCATGACCTTGAAAATAATGTGTAAAGCTCTGAAGCATGTGATTATGCCTTGGCATGTGAGCAGTACTTGGCCAATATATGACCTAAATGTGGTTTTCAAGTGCAGACACTGGGCTTTTCCTTTAGTGTTTGCATTTAATTTTTATGCTCTTTATTTATGGTAAAAAAGCAATTTGCACATGTGCCAGTATTCACTGGTATCTCCCTTCTCTAATCAGGGAAGATTTCTTATACCAGCTCATCCCTTGGATATTACAGAACAATTTAATACAAATATAGAAGACAAAGCCTGGAAACTTGGCCTGTGTTTTACTTCCTTTGGCACATCCTCATTCCGTCTTGATATCCCTATGCACACAGAAAAGGAGATTTTGCACAGAAAGAGAAAAGGCTCCCTTTCTCTTCTCCATTCATCAAAGCCCTTTGGCCAAGTAGAAATAGAATAGTCATTTTTGCTGCTAAAACATTGAATTAGGATGATTTCTTAGTTGAGAAGGTGGCTAACTCATGCAAGTGCGACAAAATTCAAGCGATGCAGCAGAACACAAAATCCATCTGATTTTTCTTGCAATGTCTCTCTTGCACATCCTTCTACAAGGCACCAGGTCTTCCTCTGAGCACTGCATCATTCACAAGGAGAGGTGGGTGCTGGAAGCAGGTGAGGATCAGGGTCACAGAGACCTGGGCTGCTCCTGGGGTGTGGACACCCCAGAGAGCAATGCCCGTTTGGGGCAGAAAGAGGAAGATTCCTTTCAGAGCGTTGCTAATGATCTGCAGAGGAGCTGCACAGCAGTCATTTCACAGATACGATGGCAGGTCACTGCGACAGATGTTCCCAACATATGTGGAGAATTAATTACCCACTAGTAAACAAAATCTGTGATGCGGAGAGTCATTTTGTCCAAATTTCTTTCGATTTTGCTGTTATTAGGAGCTTAATTTTTCTTGATCAGCCAGACCCTCTTGAATTAAAGTGTTCCTTAATGGGCTGTACTGAACATTCTCTGAAGTGAAGTGCGGAGGAAAGTGGCAAGGAGTGGGTCAGGGGAGATGAGTTTAGCGGGAAGAGTTGATTGTGAAGCTGTACCATAGCGAGTGATTAGTCAATTATTTGATTAAAAGGTTGGATGCCAGTCATATGTTTTTGTAGGAAAAAAAATCTAATTGTTAACTTGCATTCAACAGCATTTATGCTTAATTTTAGAACATCCAGTAGAATGCCTAAACCTTCTAGGGAAAGGATAATATTTTGAGAGAAAGAGCTTTTGACAAAAGGTTTTATTTTCCTTTTCCATCAATATTCTGAATGCGTTAATGTCTCAGGGCCATATTGTGCCATTGATTTTTAAGCAGAACTCCCCATTTAAATCAATGGCAAAATCTGCTTAAAAAAAAAAAATCAATGGCATGATATGGCTCCAGGACATTAGAATGAAATTCTTATATTCATGACCCAGATAACAAATCAGAAGGCCATAAATCCCCTGCTGTTTCTTAAAACTCATTCAGACCATCAATACTTGTAAACTAAATAGTGCATGGAAATGAACATTCTTTAATAAAAGGATATCAAGGATCAAAATATTTAGCTATTTTTGCTTGATTGTACTCTCATAAATTATCCCCAATGTCTCAGTTCTTGACACATTGCTTAGGATTTGAGCTCACCTCTCTCTTTTCATCCACAATAGCTAAAATATCACTATTCTGCTGCTTATTCTAAGAAACTTAATGTTTCTCCATTTTTTACAATCTGAAATTATTTATTTTCATGTCTGTCAAATTTTATAGTACCAGTTTTCAAATGGATGTGATGAAAGACATCACTTTGACACACTGAAATTAGCATACTTTGTAAAATCTTGGTCCCAGAAACAAAATCTGTGGTTTAGCTACATTTTTATTTTAATCCACAACATAAAGGTTCATCACACTACCATTGGCAGATGAAAAAAAATAAAATTGTCTCAGAACGGTAAAATCCCTTCCTTTGGCATTAAGCATTTATAGAGTTTTTTAGCACCACTTATTCCTCAATTTGGAAAACTTGAAAAGTTTATGAGACCCATGAACTGCTGCTGAATACATCAAGATGCCTGAATTTCTCAGCCACACTGACAAACTTCAGGTGCAGAAAGCAGCTCAGGTTCCAGCAATGGAGAGAAGTTAAACTGCCAGAAATTTGCCAGAATAGAATAAATGTTCATGTGAAATCGAGGGGCACTAACATCATTATCCAGAAAAGAGTGACTGAGGTGTCGTGCTGTAGCATCAAGTCTTGATTCTGCTGTGAATTTCAATTGTATTATGTAATTTAACACATCTTTGACTATCCTCCTTTATAAATTTTTCCTCACAAATAATATTTTTCTATCTCATTGCTATTTGCAAAGGACTTTGAGAAATTGCAACAGAATTCCCCATAGAAATCTAAATTGTGTTTATCAATCAATTCAAAATAATTAAATCACACAATAAATTGTATCCACACGCTGCTTCTGAAGTATCATTTTTATACATGCACATTTTTCAGATGTAAATGGGCTTATGTTTGAACTTTGAAAGATACTAATGTTGTTGAAGGAGTTGTATTCCCAAAGATTATCTTTGCTGCAGTGTTAGATGGAAGTTTAAATCCTGTGTGGTCCTTAGACTACTCCACACAAATCCCTGCACACAGAAAGATCTCTTAGGTACAAGGGCCCACACAGAAAGGCACAGACTGAAGGTGGAGGAGTGCAGATAAGCTGTAATGATGTGTGGGTTGAAGCTCTGAGTTTGTAGGGTAGAGATGAGAGCTCAGTTCAGCAGAGCTCACCAGCTGGACTGGAATTACTGGGCTGGACCAGTCATTCCAAGTAGTTGGAGTGCTGCTTCCCACCCTGGTTATCATCACTTGGGTTAGGACATCTGGGATGCAGTACATCTAGGAGACAACTAACAGAGGGGGTTTAGTTTAACAGTTTCAGAGATTAGTGTGGCAGTGGGTTTCCCCTCTCTGCAGAGGGGGATTTCAGCTGAGCACTGCTTATGCAGAGAACATGCTTCAAAATAGTTCAGTTGTGTAAATGAGAGAGTGTTTGTGTCACGAACTGATAGGAGATTCATGAGCCATGCTACTCCTCAAGTTTTACTCAGATCATTCTTATGTTTTTATAGATCTTACATGTAAAAGCACAAAAAACCTCTCTGCAATATTATCAGTTGCAGTGAATTCTGTACTCTGCTTCCTCCTCTTGGATCAAAAATGTTCACACTACATGCAGAAAACATATTCAGCAGCAGGCAGAAAAGTGTAAGTCACAAAATGCTTACATATGTCAGTGATGAAGACAGAAAACATCCTGCCTAAAAATGGTCTACTTTTTATTTCATTTCTTACCCTACTTATTGATTTTCTGACTATTTTTTCTACAGAGCTGACCCATCAGAGGAAGTGCAGAACTCTCTGAATAAAGGTACATGACATATGACTACAGTTGGTATTAGTTTTCTGAGACCAGTACTCATATATTGACAGCTGACTTTTATCTAGGTAAGAGCCCTCTGTGTTACATGTCTTCCTTTCTTCAATATACCTCCTTTTCCAAAGAGCTGCAGAGAACTGTGCTGAGAGTACTTGAGAAATCTGTTTTCTGTTGAAAGGGGGCTTATGTGTTTTTGTGTGTGTTTGTGTTTGTGTGTGTGTGTGTGTGTTTGTGTGTGTGTGTGTGTGTGTGTGTGTAAACCTATTGGTTTGAAATAAGAAAGAACCCAGTGGTACTTGCATTACTGATATGAAATAATGGTTCATTAATTAACTAAAAGTGAGAGTACACACACATCTAAAGAGGAGGTCTAAGCTTGCCACCTAAGCTTGTCTACTCACCTGACTACAGGGCATAGGTGTGATCTGCCAATAATCAGTTTGATCTGAAAAGTAAAGTGACCCTAAGAGAATTTTCAATGCAATTCAGGATCTGTCACAGCTACAACTTCACTTCCTAGATCTCATATTTGTAGAAAAAAAATGTTTCACTCATGCAAAGTCTTATAATTAGTTGGACACTCTGCAAATCACACCAAGGTCTCAGAACTTACCAAGCACTAGCACTACTGCTGATTGCAAAATCTTCTTCACCCCTAGAAGACTTCCCTCATGATAGAGTATTCTCTATGTGTGTTTATTTTTTCAGCCTCTCTTCTGCCTTATTAGGTGTGCAGGAAATAAAGGTTCTTTATGGTCTTATAAGCATATGAATGATATTTAGTGCATAATGATACTTCTAAAAAAGTGCAATATCAGTGAAATCCTGTATTCTATTGATATTTGTATTTGAAGTGGCACAGCCTAACCTAGCCATGATGACATCCAACATATAATTATCAAATAATTATTAAAGCATGGATTTCAGAGTTATTATCTAAGTAAAAAAGTCGTAATATATTGGAATAAAGTTTGTAGACAATTAATTATCTTTGTCCAGAGTCCCTCTCCACTGTAGAATTTTATCATGACTCCATTATTCAAAATGCCAACTAATAATATTAATGTGCCTCGCCACATTAGTTCCTAATATTTGCTTACTGTCTGTGAATACAAAAAGAAATTAAACGTTAGATACAATGGCAAACCCTCTCCAATACTTTAAACAGAGCAGTGAGGACTTAGAGACCACGCATATAGTTGAATATTCTTACTCACATAGGTAGTTCCTCTGAATTTTCAGGAATGTGATATCAGACTCACACTTCACCCGACAGCAGTATGGATTTCATCTGCATTAATTTATTATTCCAAGCAAGAAATTATTAAAACAATTTTCTGATTAATCAAAACTGTGCTTTGTAACCATATG
>VZRX01016037.1:0-36257 GCA_013398075.1 Notiomystis cincta | reverse complement strand
ACCTATTGGTTTGAAATAAGAAAGAACCCAGTGGTACTTGCATTACTGATATGAAATAATGGTTCATTAATTAACTAAAAGTGAGAGTACACACACATCTAAAGAGGAGGTCTAAGCTTGCCATTTGCATTCACATGAAACCACAGGACTACTGGAGTGAGGAGGGTCTACTCACCTGACTACAGGGCATAGGTGTGATCTGCCAATAATCAGTTTGATCTGAAAAGTAAAGTGACCCTAAGAGAATTTTCAATGCAATTCAGGATCTGTCACAGCTACAACTTCACTTCCTAGATCTCATATTTGTAGAAAAAAAATGTTTCACTCATGCAAAGTCTTATAATTAGTTGGACACTCTTCAAATCACACCAAGGTCTCAGAACTTACCAAGCACTAGCACTACTGCTGATTGCAAAATCTTCTTCACCCCTAGAAGACTTCCCTCATGATAGAGTATTCTCTATGTGTGTTTATTTTTTCAGCCTCTCTTCTGCCTTATTAGGTGTGCAGGAAATAAAGGTTCTTTATGGTCTTATAAGCATATGAATGATATTTAGTGCATAATGATACTTCTAAAAAAGTGCAATATCAGTGAAATCCTGTATTCTATTGATATTTGTATTTGAAGTGGCACAGCCTAACCTAGCCATGATGACATCCAACATATAATTATCAAATAATTATTAAAGCATGGATTTCAGAGTTATTATCTAAGTAAAAAAGTTGTAATATATTGGAATAAAGTTTGTAGACAATTAATTATCTTTGTCCAGAGTCCCTCTCCACTGTAGAATTTTATCATGACTCCATTATTCAAAATGCCAACTAATAATATTAATGTGCCTCGCCACATTAGTTCCTAATATTTGCTTACTGTCTGTGAATACAAAAAGAAATTAAACGTTAGATACAATGGCAAACCCTCTCCAATACTTTAAACAGAGCAGTGAGGACTTAGAGACCACGCATATAGTTGAATATTCTTACTCACATAGGTAGTTCCTCTGAATTTTCAGGAATGTGATATCAGACTCACACTTCACCCGACAGCAGTATGGATTTCATCTGCATTAATTTATTATTCCAAGCAAGAAATTATTAAAACAATTTTCTGATTAATCAAAACTGTGCTTTGTAACCATATGTGTGAGATCAGAATTTTTAATCACTCTGCACGGGTTGTAGCAATATGAAGAACAAGATTGAAAAATCTATTTTATAAGAAATATTTAGCAAATAAAATCTAAATCTCATTCAGAACTAGAACCACTGTGAAGTATCAGTTATCCCATAATTGCACACACAAAAGCTTTTTTCTATTGTCTTTGAAGTCTTTTCTTAGCAACAGGGGAAGTTGACTTAAAATTACTACTGGTCCCAATGAGTGTGGCTGTTTCTATGATGTCAAGAGCACATAGAGAGTGATCATCTTGTCACGACTGGAGCTATGAAAGGAGGAATTGGACACAACAGAAAGGTTGAGAGGATCAGGTTAGATCTCAGAGATCACAGGAATGCTGTGTACTGTTGAACTCTGATGCAGTTCAGGGCTCTGGCCTCATGGTCACTCACACTGCAAAAGTCATTTGCAGTTACTCAAGCTGCAATTAAAATACACTTCTGCATATGCATTCTGGTCATGGTATGAACATAGTGGGATACTACTTAAAGGTAATGAGGCCCAAGATGATGTCTGTCACTCCCTATGAGGTTCTTCTGCCAAGGAATTTTCCCAGCAGTGGTGTGGTTAAGCAGCAGCAGAGCTGCCACAAGCTGGCTTCCTAAGAAATGGCAAATGCGTCAGCCCAGATTTAAACCACAGGTCCTGCAAGCCTGGCTTGGTGGTTTCAGGTTCATGCAGTGGGTGGTGTTTGACAGCTACTGGCTAGAAGCATGGCATCAAGCTGAGAAGGAAGAAACACCTCACCTTGTTAGTCTCGGTGCTCCTACCTGTGCCACATCTATTTGTAAAGCAGCAATGGCTTGTTTGGAAGCCCCATAACTACATTTGTGACAACATTATCAAGAATCACATGGCTTACTTGATAGGGCAACAGTTGGAAACCCTGTAGGCTGACATAACACCACAGGAGTGCCTGGCCTAAGGTTATGGGAGCCAAAAGCTGGGCCTGAGTTTAGACCTCTGCTTCTTTTAAAGGAGCAGAAAGCACAGGAAAAGGACTGTCTGGGGTATCTAAATCCCTGTGCACATCTGATGAGTGTCACAGTGAAAGAGACTGAGTGACCAGCTGCCTGCTGGCTAAGACTTGGTGCTACTGGGATCCTTTGAGACTGGGGATAGACTGTGCAAGACAAACCTGCTGACTTGGATTAAACCACTGGGAAAAGGACAATTTTCATTTGGAGTGTTAGAAGTGCAATGTTTAGGTGAACTTGATGAGGAATGGTTGAGGAATTAACCAAGCTGAAAGTAGTAGATCTCGAGTATTCCTTATAAAAGAGAAAATGTATTTCACTCCATCACCTGAAAAATGTACAAGTATTGCTACTGCAGATCATGCTTCTTTGGTTAGGTACTGTATAATTAATCTATATGAAAACCTGCAACTATATCTAAAGTGCACTGGAATTAAACCCCTGTTCCTGCAGAAAGGGATATTATTTAGTAGCATTACTAGGTTAATATTCTTTTATAAGGTTGAGCTGTTAAATCATAATCAAAATTCCAGCTCAAATTGCAGAATTACTATAAGAAATCATTCTTAAAGAATCTCTTTAAAAAATTCCATAAAGGAATTACAGGCAGAAGAGAGTCTATCTTTTCTGTACAGTACAAGATGACCCTTAACAGTACTTGATCAATGACATTGTCTAGACCCATTTAAAAGTGTACAAGAAAAGATTATTCAATAAAACACTCTGTTTAGTTGCCTGAAAGCTTTACTCCCAAATTTTACCTGCAGATGTCTGTGTCTTTGGGTTTTTCAGCTATAGAAGCAGACAAAATAAATTTTTAGGTAACACCTTTGATTCTTACTTTCTACTTTCAGTTGTTTTAGACTGAGTCTCTGGAGCATGTCCAGAGAAGGACAATGGAGATGGGGAAGAGCCTGGAGCACAAGTCTTTTGAAGAATGTCTGGGGGAGTTGGAATTGTTCAGCCTACAGAAAGGAGGGTTAGGAGTGACCTTATTGCTCTCTACAACTGCCTGAAAGGAGGTTGCAGGTAAGGGGAGGTCAGTCTCTTCTTCCAAGTAGTAAGTAAAGGACAAGAAGAGAAGGCCTCAAGTTTCACAGTAGCAGGTTTAGATTGGATATTGGGAAAAATTTCTGCACCAAAAGGGTTGTCAAGCATTGGAACAGGCTGCCCAGGGAAGTGGTAGAGTCACCATCGTTTGGAGGCATTTAAAAGACATCTTGATGGGGCACTTGGGGACATGGTTTAGGGGTGGACTTGGCAATGTTAGGTTAATGGTTGGACTTGGTGATCTTAAAGGTCTTTTCCAACCTAACCAATTCTATGATTCTATGATTCTAGCTTAGTCTATTTTCTTATTGCTGCTAACCATTTGGTTACAAAGCAAGCCCACGAAACCCCTTGATGTGTCAAACTTCAAAGGAATTAATCATGAATGTCTGTCTTTTCTGTTCATAATTTTAAAAAAAAAGGCTTAGGTTACATGAAAGGATGAAATAATTCACAGAACAAGTTACCTAATGGTAGTACAATTTTCTAATTAATTGCAAGTTCAAATGATATCAGTATTGGTTTATGCTTCAGGGCATGAACAGCACTGAATTAACTGAATAAACTTATTATAAACTGGTAATTAATGATAATTATAAAATGGAAAGAAGAAGAGTGATATGATTGGCTAATAAGAGAGGCGAATGCTGAAATTAATACAACATAATTTCCTGTTCAGTACATGTTAGCCTTGTAACTAAATTAACATAAGTAATTTTAAAGCATTTTATAAGAAAACTTTATAACTGCAATGAGGCATTATGGTGCATTAGTTCATGCCTTGTTGCATTGATGGTAATCAGCTGTGGTATTAGTTTATGCTTAATGTGTTGGTTAAATATCACCAATAAATCTAAATGTGAATGAATGCTCACAAAAATAATATTAAGGCATAAATATTCTTTTTTCCCATGTATTAAAAATCTGAAAAATTTAATTTTGCAAATACTGATAGGGTTTCTGAGCTAGAAATCAGACAGAAAAGGACAGCAGCAAACTAATCAAGGTCATTAATGAAGTGCCATGGCTTCGCTAACTGAAACTGGGAAAACATGGTGATGATCCTGCCAAATCCTTTCAGAAGAGTGACAATCTGGCAGAAGCAGGAAAGTGGAACAAAGTTGTGTACACATTTGATTTTAGATTGTATATCTCAAGTCGTAATAAAGCCATGCATTTCAAGTACGAAGAGCAGGTATTTAATGAACTGTAAATGACTTATTTGCATATACTATTCAGAAGTATAAAGGTATCATTAACTTACTGCTGACCAGCCACCTGAGGTGAGTAGGAGAGAGATCTTGACTTGCTGGGTCACTGGGCAGTTCTCATAATCGTGTTTTTTGCCTTAGTGCTTCATTGCAGTACTACGCTGCCTGCAGGTTCATGTTCCACATAGTGCTTGAGTCATATCTTTTCTGCTATAGAACAAGAAGAACCATTTGGTTTGCTTCTGTGGATATACTCTCTCCTCAAGCACTGTCATGGTCCAAGGAAGATCAGGTAGAGCAGAGCAACAATCAGAACATTTGCTATACTGAAAAACATCTCTTCTTGGTGCCAGAAACAATTAATCAGTTTGTACCAATTTCTGATCATTGCTACTGCTAAAAACTAGAGATTAATAAAAAACCTCTCTTTAAAATGAAGGGTCAAATTAGTCCATTTCAGTATCAGAAACAGATGTTTCAAAACACACAATTTTATTTCAATGCTTTCTATACAAAGCTGTTCCTCTTTCAGTTTGAAGCAATGTTTCATGTAGGAATAAACTTGAACTTTCTATGAAAAAAACCCTGTAAAACAGTCAGAAATGAAACATTCTATTTAACATAAATTGATAATTTCCCACTTTTTGATTCATAGTTATTAGTTCTGGGACACAGTTTATGCAAACTACACAGAATGATTATTTACATAGTTCTAACTCTCAAATTAAAAGATGCAGAAAACAACAGCAGTTCCAGGATACATCACATTATTCCTAAGGTGGCTTTATTATCTCTACTTCACTCAGCAGAGGAGAGGCACAGACATTCAAAAAATTGTGGTTTTTCACTCTTTAACACTCTGACCTCCAAACCTCAATGCAGTTAATATAGGCAACCTAGAAAATGCCACATAAGAAACCTCAGGAAACCATCTGTGGTCTACCTCCTCTGAAAAACAAAGCTGGCATTCTTACAGGAAAGGCTTTTCTTAACGACACTGATTCATCCCCAGAGCAGGTTCCCCATGAAAGGAATTGGATGAAAACTTTATTGCACTAAGGAATTAAATATTAGAAGACTTAGTTAAAAGACACTGAAGTTAGATTGCAGGAAATCTTATTTCTGCTATTCTGAGTTCTTTCATTCATCAGCTTCGTGCAACATTTCTGTATGGCTCAGTATTGCACTTCCTGTGTAAGGTGTACACCAAAGGTCTGCTTTTTCTCTAATGAACTTTCAAGCAAGTCTTACACATAGGATCTGCAGGTGAGTATGTAAATACAAGGTAACTCTGCAACATTCTCTGTGTTTTACAGTGTTCAGTGCTTGGGTTTCCTGTGAGCATCCAGTTGTAGATGTGCAGATCATGCATGAACCATTTTAGAGACTGGGAACCTGGCCTCTACTTCACGACTAATTAATCTCCCCAGGGGCTGTCATCGATGCACAAAATTGTGATTTCAAAGAATTTATTGCTAGTAAATGCATATTGAGACACTGAACCATCGTGTTTTTAAAGACTTTTTGAAATCTGTTGCAGGAGGAAAGACACTTTGGGGTTGAGCAGCGAAAAAAGCAGCACTGAGAATATAGGTCAAGACATTAATATAAATTTGATCACTTCCTTTTTATTCACCAACATTCCTCACAATAAATCAGATCACCTCCTCACCCACACACCCCCGGCACACTTCACCCTTCCTGTCCTGATTTCGGATCACCGAATGTAAATCTGTGACAAGGGTATCTATATATAATATTAATGGTGCTGAGGAGTGTTGGTGTGAAGCACAAGTACTTGCCAAGTAAGGAGTGATCAGAGCAGAGCTGTTCATCCTCTGCAGCATGCTCTACATCATCTGCAGGACAAATGTAACATCATTAGGCAAAAAAAGGCAGCCATTCTGCAAGGAAATGGCTAAGTTGGAGGTACCAATCAATCTCACCAAGCGAGGTTCCCTGTGATACTGTCAGAAGCAACAGACAAAACAGATTGCAGTGGAAATCACAGGGTGGTTAAAAAAATAAAAAAAAAAAAAAAGAAAAAGAAAATGAAAAAGAAAAAGAGAAAAATAAAAAAAGAAAAAGAGAGAAAAAGCCCACAAACCCCAACAAAATCCCCTTCTCTTCTATCCCTTTCCCTAGTCCTCACCTATTCCTCATATTTTATTTAATATTAACTCATGTAACTAGTTGTCCCTGATCACAATCCTTTTACCAGGCAGTCTAGACTGGGCTGCTTCATACTTAAAAGCACAGGACTAAGCACTGATGTTTAGCTGTTAATTTAGTAAGGTATAAAGCCGCTGCTGAAGGCAGGATCTATCAGTATTGCAATGGGTTGTATTAAAGTCAATAGACATGAATTGTGAGCTTAAAAGAATCATTAACAGGCTCCTGAAAAGAAGTTACAATGAATAAATAAAAAGTAAGCTAAAGCAGTTCCAGTTGTCATCATTATTTAAACTCAAATTGCAATAAAATCATTTTCTCAGATATTTACAAGACTTACTGATGTTTTACCCTGATAAATGTCTGCTTTTAAGTTACAGTTTTCTCCATATGTAGGGCCTGTACATGAACAAACTGAAGTCAAGGGGAGTGTTTGTGCTGTCTGCAGTGGACATTGAATGAGAACAATCACGAGACCAAAGGAAGGCAATAGCAATTTTTTTGTATGATACACATTCAACTTGCTTTGCTGGTGAATGGAAAGTAAGTGTGGCTGTACAGTTTATATAATGAAATGTTCCCCCAAGACTTCTGTATGGCCTAGAAAGGTATTTATTTGTAAATGACCAGAGAGATAGAGGGCATTAATTAATTTCCCATGAATAGCCTCATTAAAAAAAAAAAAGGAAAAAAAGAAAAATATGTGTATTAATATTCACAGGCTGGAGTTCTGCTATTTAACCACAACTGATGTTTCTTTTATCAGGAATTTATTTTTAGAATCAGCAAGGGTTAAATCTACCATTTGCTGTTTCTGTTCTTGTATCAAGGTCAGAATGAGCAGGTAGCCCAGTTCACAGTTTGCAGGACTAATAAATCTTTCCAAAGGTCAGCATCTGCAGTCATTATCAACTAATCAGTTTTAATTTGGTTTTTAATATATAAACACTTGGGATCATGTAGAAAACATCATGCATGTTGTTTAAATCTGATATTTTTTTTAAAAACATCACTTATTTTAGCCAGTTCATTAATATTTTAAAAAAAGGAAATCAATAGGTTCATTAAAGCTGCTTACCTTCAAGTCTTTCTTGTTTTCACAAAATATTAAAGATAGCAATAAATAGGTACACTTTTTTTCCAGTGAGGCTTTTATTAGAGCTGCTGCCTCTCTTATGAGACTAATCAGATCAACTGTGGTATAAATCAGGATATGTTGATTCACTTGAGAACCGACTTGATCCAACTGACTTTCAACTACTGCAAACACTTACTGTTTAGGCTATTTAAATCTAGATGAGTAAGAGCAGCAATGCAAAATGTCATTGTACAACTTTTCCAAAAAAGTTTTTGAAAATCTTTTGAGAAATATATTTTTAATCCACACTGCTTGAAGAGTTCCAGTTTAACTTATCTTGGGATGTTTAATATTACTACTATTGGTCATGCTTTCTTATCAGAACTAACTTCTAAGAATTCAGCATAATGTCACTGTGTGACTCCTCACAGCCAGCAGGATTGCCAGCATTAAATTGGAAAAGGATATCACTCTGGTATGCCACTTCATTGCAGTGTTATGCACCTAAACCTGAAACTGAGTTTTTCAAAAATATCTGTCTAGATGCCAAAGTCCTAGGAGTTCTTAGATTTGGTGTTTCTGTTTAAATGTTAAGCTGTCTTTTCACTTGCAGTAGTTATGCCTGCACTCTTGAAGTCCCTGGACTAGGGTGAGAGTGGGTGTGCAGCTGATCTCAGCTGCTAGAGGGACATTTCTTGCTATGGCTGTGGCAGATCTTGCACTCAGTGGCAGCTACTTTAGCTAATGATATTTTGTGCTCTTTGCCTCCACACCCACCACTGTCCCTTGCCTGTTTTCTCACGCCTGTACTACCTTTCCTGCACAGTTCCTTCCCGTGTGGGCTGTGTGAGATGATGGTGCCCTCTCCCTGGAAGAGGTTGGGGCTGCCAGGCAGCACAGCTTTTCTGTCTTCTAAAGTTGTAGCCTGATTTGTGAATGGACACACAGAACAGCAGATTACTTTTCTGAGCAGAGACTGTTCTGAAATTATGGTGGTTTGCCATGTCCTAATACTATATAAATATTGCAAAATTCAATAATTATCAATGAAAATACTCAATATGAATCTACTTCTGACATTTCCCAGAATAGAATAAGACTTTTAAGTGAACTCATGCATTCTATTACTTTTCCAATTTTTTAAATGAAAACAACAGATTTCTGAAACAAAATATTTCTATAATACTCCCAAATATTTAAAAGAGGGAGGAGTTTTTTTCCCCTATGTTGATATTAGATTTTACTGTGACATAAACCACATTGGATAATCTGCCTCCATAATTCTAATTTTTCTAATCTCTTTCAACTGAAAATACTTTAAATAAGCATTGTCATCACAACATTTTATAGTGGATTACACTCTATTGCAGAAATAGTGGATGCAGCACCTTTAAGCTTGTAATTTATTAAGAGTGATGAAAATCCTGAACCTTGGTAAATGTATATCTAAATGGATGGTAGTTAAGGGATTGTGCCTGTAGGACCTGACCAACCATATAAAAAATGGAGAGTGCTTCTTTTGATGTAAATAGGAGAATTGATCAGAACATAAGATTTTCTTAAAGTCTCACTGTTTTTATTGCAATGGGCCTGTCCGTGGATTCTGGGGATATTAAGGAGTGCTGTGTGGGATGGTATTTGATCAGAAATTGCTGTATTGGTGACACAACAATTACTAAAAATCCCCACAGAAAAACAGCAGAGGCAGTGAAATTTAAGAACACAACAATCTGATTATAATGGCAGAATAATAAGAACATTAATAAGAAAATAATGAAGAGACTTTAAGAAGACCTCTGGAGCTACCCAGGTAAGGCCAACACTTCCAGAGAATGCTGGAGCCTTCAAGGGCTGAAGCTGATCAGGACTTTGGTTGATGAACACATGGAACAACTGGTGTCCTCAGCTGCCATTCCCTTCAATCATTGCAACAGCTATGGAGGAAAAGCAGCAGTATCTGAATTTCTGGGACCATTTTCTGTGTCAGCCTACGACCCTTTCAGAGGTGTCTAGTCTAAGTGTTAAACTTTTCAGATTCGTAACTCCCTAAGCATAATCAAATAAAGAATCCAGAGATGGATTCAGAAAATTGCTGTGCTTTCCCAATTTTTATCATTCATATTTTACCAGTTTGCATTGTTCATATCTGTAGGGGTAAAATACTTCTTACATGTTATTTAGACAACACATGTCATGAATGGGCAGCAGATGAACACTCACTGGGGAACTTAATACTCAGGAAACTATAGGTCTGTTACATCCAGAGGGAGCCTTAACTTTGTTTGGCAAACTGGATATTTACTGGCTCTTTATATGTCCCAGGTATAAGGCAATTTGGCAAATTCAGTACAAGTAGTATAAGAGACAGTAGGCTTTTGAATGAGCTGAATGTGTCCAAAAGTCATGATAAACCTTGAACCAGTCATAAGTGAGGTTTTACATGGTGGAAAAATTAATGGGGGAACACAGTAGGGGAAGTTAGTAGACCAAGAAATGACTCATGTGAAACTTATTCCTTATCTTCAGACAGAAGAACACTGAGTGTATTTTATACAGGGAGGTATTTCCAAGGTTGATTTTGAATAATTTATTCAGAGGGATGGACTTCCTTTTTTTTCAAAGTCATTGAAGACAAAACTCTTGACTCTGAAGAATTATGAGCAAAGATTAAAGGACTGTGGGCCCAATCTTGCTCTCATTGAAACCAACAGGAAACTTTTTATTGATTTGGAGGGATGGATCAAGCTCTTTAGCCTTTGTATATGTGACCTTTTCCTTAATGCTATCCCATCAATTTGAATATCTCATTGGGAACAAATGAAAGGAAATCCCTAGTGTTGACGAGAGAAAAAACAAGTGCTGTTTTTGCTTTTCAGTCTAGAAGCAAAATTTTTTCACATTACATTTGTTTGGCCATAAATACAATCATGCAGATTATGAATTAAAGTTTATTGACATCAGAAAATTGCATACTTTGTCTTCACTTGACTTTGGAACAATTGCAGGAGACCATTTGTTAAAGGATGAAAAGCTATTAAAATGCATTTCTACCACATCATTTGGTCAATTTTACTCAAAAGCTCCTACTAAAAACAGTAAGAGCAAAAGAAGCTTAAGGAGAGTTTTAAACCTAACCTAGGGAGAAAGAATAACAGACTTCTGGTCAAAAAGAAGCCAGGAAAGCTCAAGATGGTTGCTTTAGTTTAGCTTTTGGCTCAGAGCTGTCACCTCAACTTTGGTAATCAGCCATAGTCAGTTCTTTCATGAATGAGGGCTTTCACCTACTTTCTTCTCCATTTTCCTACTTGGGGATAATTTTGATTCTATTTAAGTAGCATCTTTTCCATCATTGCATATGTCACCATAAATCACCCTGTTACTTAAACTACTAAAACTGTACAACCACACAAGTCCTTGAAAATGGGTGCTACATTATGTGTAGGGGTTGTCTTATCACTTACTGTACAGTTTAGAGATAATAAATCTAATTGATTCTCCCTTCTGTTATCTAAACACCAGAGTCCACAACAAACTGTGCAGCAATATTTAAATGACCACAACACAAAGTCAACATGATGCTGTGGAAAAGAATAGAGCAATATTCTTAATTCTGAAAACCTGTATTGGTAATCAATTGAAATGTTGGAGCAATTGAAGAGCTGTCCAATTTTCAATTGCAGTATAAGTTGGGAAACAATTTGAAAATAATGGCTCATACAAAGAGTTTTTGAAACAGTCAATATGGTCTTCACGTGAAGGACAAATAAGAATTTGGCAGTCTACCCATTGTTTGGTCTTTGTGCATTAGACATTATCTGCAGGACTCACTGCAGTGGCCCAGCTGAGATCAGAGCTTGCAATCTTTCAGTGTGACTCCCATGAAAATGTACTTAGAGAGATATTCATTATGGAAACATCCAAAGGATGTGTCATAGCCTTCCTTTGAGCATTGTTGCTAACATACATTCAACAAATACTTGCTTTAGTGAGTTGATGCACATTTGAAATGTTTACTACCTGTGGTCATGTTATTGTGTTTCATGCTATTAAAAGTACGTGATTTAACATGCTGTAGTTTACTGATATCAAAATAAATATTGCACACCAAATATTATGATTTTGAGGCAATATTTATGCATCTTTTCTTTGATGGAAATGACCACTTCCAAATGTTGGCTTTTTGGAATGAAGACACAAATATGTCTTTCTGTCTTCTGATTTTCTTTAAAAAATTATTGAGGTTTAGACCAGCAGTATTCAAGTCTGGGTTAATTTCCATGGGAATCTTTGGCTGCAAGCTAAATATTTTTCACATCACATCCTACAGATGATTGTCTCTGGTCTGACTGAGGACTCACTTGACACCTTCAGCTTCTTATCCTTCTCTGAGATGTCCATCACCACAAGAACTGTGCCTTGACACAGAGACTCCAAAGGCAAGGATCAACATGGTAAGGTAGAGTAGGACTGAGAATTTTGCAAAGTAATATTACACTCATTAATCCCTCTTAGTGTTTTATTGAGTCTGTCTTATGAAAAGGACATTTTTAATAATGAAAATGAGGGTCTAAGCTTTGGCAGATGCATTTTGGTAATCAGACAATTCTTTAATTTTCACAACATGGAAGAAATCTCCAAGAATACTGTCCAGCCTTTTCATTTGAAATACAAGAACTTAAAATAATTTTTTAAAAAATTGATAATGAATTACAAAAAACCCACCTGAAACAATTATTTTCTGGGCCTCAGAAAAACCCTGAAATTACTTTGGATTTGGGAAAATACTGGTGTAACTAGGACCTTTGAAATTTTTGACAAGGGTGTTGTATGGATGTAAAAATACAAATACTGTGTGCCTACATCTGGAAAGTGTGTGTGTTTCTACACCAATAGAATCATTAAGATCTGGCTAGGTGTTTTTCATATTCACTATATGCAATTTTCTAAGTGTGTGCCTTTGAATTTGTTACATTTATGATTGTACTGTTTTAAAAATTTCAGCTTAAAAGACTATACCTTGGCAAATTCTGCCTTCTCAATATTTAAATTTACCCTATGGCACTAGTTGAGGTTTTTTTCCTGTTCAATGCAAGGTTGCTGTGCAGTCTTGCCTGAATCTGGAAGAAATGTGCTTACTTGTGCAACTTGAATTAAGGAAAGGAAAAGAAAGCTTTCAATTCTCCTAGATGCATTTGTACATAAATGATGTTGTCTGCTCTCTAATGAGGAAAGGTCTTGGCTGAACCAAAAAAAATATATTTTTGGTACTCAGTAGAGTATAGAAGCAAGGTGGATCTTGCAGGGATGCCTATTTGCCTGTTCATGGGTCTCCCAATAGCAGTGTGGTTCTACTCACGAAAGGAGAGGAAAAAAAAATCAGATTAATGCTCTGGGTTTGACATTTCTGGGTTCTTATTCAGGCTTTTAACTCCCAGCTGCAATGGCAAACTTATAAAACCTGACAGTCAGGTAGAACTCTTGGCAACAGGATGGCTGGACAATACAAGATTGTGCTTTCAGTGTCAGAGCACCGTGCTCAAATTCAGTGAAAAAATCAGTCTCTCTCTGTAAATTCATTTTGGTAAGACACTAAAACATGTGGTTCATGACTGGTGGCATAGACTCTGCAAGGTTGTTCACATACTTAATGTTAGCATGCATTTCTAATCTTTGCTAGATCAACTTTTATTTTCCCACCTATTATTGGTATTCTTTAAAATATATTAACTCTGGCTTTAGCACCTTTGGATTCTAGAAGATGTTTAGGTTGCAAAAGTCTCCCATTTACTCCATATCTGAAAGAGAAAAAGTTTTTTTTCTGGGCTTAAATTTAAAACCATAAATTTTCTATAGATATCCTGGGTGGATTTTCTTAGCTGATGGTATGTGACATAATTATTTGACTGTTTGGCATCAAGAGAGGATATGCAAGTATTACAATAATACAGAAAACGGTAAAAAAAAAGTTAAGCAAATGAGATTTGTGCCTCTGAAATATTTGCAATAATGAGAATAAGCCTCTACAAAACATACTTTAAAAAAAAGTGTTGTAACATTAACCTTTTAGGATAGACTAATTTAGTTTATTCTACATGCTAGGGAAGAATTAACAATTTAATTGCTGTTTAGCTAAAAAGATTGTGCTGCTTGAAGTCCAAAACCAGTAACCTTTGGACACACACATCTTCTGCTGTACGAGCAGAAGAGAAATGTAAAGGAACATAAACCAGTGACGTGCAAAATTGCAACGGGTCAGTATTTAAAATTCTCTGCACAGCTACTTACATCATACCTAAATGAGTAAAGCAACGTCCAAAAGCCTTTTAAGGTATTTTTAGCCCTGCTTATTTTACCTTCGTGCTAGCCCAAAGCAGTACAAAGCGCTGAGATGGATCCTAAGAGAGAGGGGAAGCCAGGGGAGGGATGCGGAGTACCCCAGCACCGGGGCACGGTCTGTCCTGGCAGCAGACCCGGCCTCTCCATCCCTCACCCGCGCCGTGCGGGAGGGGCCGCCCCGGACAGCCACGGGCTTTCCGGGCTTTACCAGCTAAATCCACCGCTCGATTGCTGCCCTCTCATGTCCTATGCTGCAGCTCGTTTTTCTCTCCCCTCTCGTCCTTTTTGATTTGCCTGTACTAATTTCTGAGGGGAGCCAGAGAGAGCAAGGCAGAAGAACATGTTAGTCCACAGCTGCCTATCAGTGGAGGACAGTGGGTTTGATTAAAGGGGAGCTCCCTCCTGGATTTCACACATCACATCAATCACATTGATCAGCCCCCAGAAAGGCAACATATTGTCTGGGAATAAGCCAAGGAGGGATATCAATTTCACAATAACACTTATGTCTTTCAGCCAAGAACTGGTTTATTTTTGGCTGCTGAAGGCTGAGACTCACTTTGGAGCTCCATTTATGTCCAAAGATTTTCACTGCTCGCTTGCTATTTCACTAACAAGTTATTACTAACTTTTGCCTGAAATTTTTACAGCTATATGTGATTTCTCCATAAAAAAATCAGCTTCTGCTTCCTGCCCATGTACAGTGCTGAGACTTCCTAGCTGTCTACCAATGTTTATTTCTTTCGCTGCTGCTCTAAAATGTAAAGCCTTTAGGAGAGCTCACATCTTTTATAGTTTTTCCTATAATCTTCAGGAAAGTGTTCAAGGCCTTTGGAAAAATAATATATATTAAAAAATATCCTGTATTGTGCATTTATATGATGTGGTAAAATATGTCTATTGTTTTGATATATCATTTATTAATTCCAATTGCCTAAGAACTCATGAAAGGTATCCTATATTGCAGTAATGGTATCTACACTTCCTGGTCCCAAATATTCCAGGTTTATGGATATGTTGCTTTTCCAGATAGAGTTTTGATTGATTATCTCTGCCTGTCACTTTAAAGAAATCATTCTTACATATTGTTTTATATCACACTCCCAAGGAGGTTTCATCTAGTTTGTTGACATAATGAATCCTACACCTCATGATTAATTACTTGTATTATATTATTATGCCAACCTACATTTACCCTGGCTACTTTCTCAATAATTGCTGCTCTGTAAATGTATTTGAGAGTGCCTCTGTCTGTGAGAGAGAGAGAACTGGGGCTCAGTTAAGCTGCACACTGCTGTAGAGACCGAGTGTAGGAATTAACAAAATGACCCCTTCTTCATTAAAAGGAAGGAGTAGAAAGAGAAAGAAAATTGCCAGTATGTCATGGTAATTCCTAATGATTCCACCAGTTTTCTAAAATAATATGTATCTCATAAAATGTCTTTTAAGGCTAGTTATCATTTAGTACTCAAATTGTTATTCTCTCCTCGCTATCACTACTTAATTATTTAGCTAATGACAGAGTGACCACAATGATCTTTAAAAATGAAAGTACAGCCTGGCTGCCCCTTTGCGATGCTAAAACCCCAATATTTTTAAAAGACCTTTTTTAACATGTGCAGTGATGCAAACCCTACCAGCTTCACAGCACTCCACAGATTCCCCCCCCTCTTTCATATTTGTTAAAGAGTCAGAGAGAGATTATCTCTGTTGTTTAATAGAGTGATTTAGCTAATTTTATTTTTCAGTAAAGTGGTGAAAGAGATACTATGGAGTTAGTTAAAACATATTCTGGAATTCCACAAAATATCCTGCTGTATTTCTTACAGCCACTTCTACATAATCCAATCTCAATATGCATTGTTTTCATAATCTTTCTAAAGACATGAAACAAAAAATTAGGATACATGCAAGTTTTAATTACATTTTGTGGCAGAGTAACTCAGGCTACCTTCTCAAGGTTTTCCATACTAAAGACAAAAAGTTTACCACAAGTGCTGTCATTATAAAATATCATCAGAATATAATCTTTTCTTTAGAGCAATCAGGAGGATATAACCATCTTCCCAACTATTTGAGCTGACTACCAGCACGAAAAGATGTTATTGTCTTGCATTCTTGAAATTGGTATAGCTATACATGTTTTTTCTTTGTCAGTACTACCATACGAGGGTATCAGGGGCTTTGCCTATGGCAATCCCAATTTTTATTTGCTTAAAATGGGTCCTGAAGTATCAGAGGTACTGGTCAACTTTCCAGTGCTGTCATCCTTAATAACTGGTAGGGCTTTTAGGAAGATTTGTCATTCTCTTTCCATCTCTTACCATATAAAAAAACTGTATAATCTCGATGCCTGCATTATCAAATTGCTTAATGTTTATTGTGCTTTGGGATGAGGTCTTTTCCATGTTAGAATTCTAACAGTATAGTTTTTATAAAATGGGACACAACTGCATGCACATATCATCTCAATATTCTTAATTCTCTTAAGCAACTTGGAAGATTGCATTTTCGTTAACATTGAGAGCAAAATCTGTGACACTCTCTTGATAGATTTCAGGATTTTAAAATTTGATTTTTCTTCCTCAGCACCCCTTATCAATTCTTTATGTGTGACTGACGTTATCTTTTAAAAGTTCTTTTGTACATTGAAGATTATATATTTATTTTAACATCATTAAATATACTAGTGAATACTTCTGCAGAGTGTTACTAATGTGTAAATAAAATAGTTAAAGTAAAAAATAATAAATTATTTAGATAAAGAAATATGAATTAACTACATCTGCAGAACTAAAATGTACCTATGCTGCATATGGTATATTCCCAATATGCTCTTTGTTTCCCTGCCAAATATCTACTTCATATAAATAATTTTAAACAACAAAACAAAACAAGGAAAAAAGCACCAGCCCTGTGGTATCAGAAAATGTGAAGTAAAGCTATTATTTGCTTAAATGAGTTTCAGAACCTTCAATAATTTATCATCAATTTCCCCCAGTTCCTTGACTTTCTTCATCTTGATCTCTCCTGTTATATATATCCACCATTTCAATATGTAGCCAATATTATCATACTCCGAACCAAGTCAGCAGTTTTGACGTCTTCATTTCAATGTCCTTTTCTGTACCTTCAGCAATGTTAATGTTACAAATTACGGGAGGGTGTATTAATAGCCAGACCCAAGAAGCAGAAAGAAAAGTGCATTTTTTTAGACTAAGTACTAACTTGGGATTTCCCGGGCCCATTGCGGAGCCGGCGGAGCCCCGGCTCCTCCGTTGTGATGATAATGGATTCCGTGTTGTTGGCTCAAAGGTCGGCGGGTCACCGTAAGCTCCTTAATGGACTGTGAAATAACTTTAACTGCATTAACCTCTCTGGATCACATGGGTGGCACCAACATCCACTCCTGAAATTCTCATTCGCTTATAGAGACAATACCATTAGATTATTATATTTTCCTTTTGGAATAGCAATAGGCTCAAAGCAATTATGCAGCTAAGCGTTTCCATTAAGCGAATAGGGCCTTAAAGAAGATTAACTGGAGCTTCTCTGGCGTTCAGTATAAAGGTGGAATAAGTCTAAAGATTTCAACAGAATTCAAATCTGCTAAAACCCCTATCTGTGATATCATGGTGATCTAAAGTATGAAGTCATTAGCTGAAACAGCAATGCTCTGCCTGTGCTTCTGAAGGCAGGTGCAGTTGGGAGGCTGCCCAAACTGAGCCCCTGACTTTACCCTGCATTTTCTGAGTGCTTGCTCTTAAGAAGGTTACAAATAAATTGGTGCTGAAAAGAGCAGGAGGAAGAATGGCTCCCCACAGTCACCAGCAAGTTATTTTAACCTGTTACCTTGGTCTCACCTTTTCTGAGGATCAAAAATGACATCTGCAAGCAGGTACAACACCCATCTTCAGCACCACTGTGGGATCATTGCTGCTGGAGCTGGGATGGGGTGTGGATGCTCAAGCATAACAGGCCTTTGGTTGGCTTGGGAGTCCCTGGAAAACCTGGGCACAGGCCTGACTCTGGAAATCCCCATTTGGTTGCGTGGATTGTTACTCTCCAGGCTGAGAAAACCATGGCTCTATTCATTACAGCCCTATTCACAGCCTATGCTGTGCTTAAACCTCCAAGTCAATTAAACTTGAGTGTGTGTAATGAGCTAAGGGCTTGCTTACAGGATGTGATGAAGTGGTGTCTTTCAACCCCCAAATTACCCACAAAATAGATCTACTGCTGGTAATGTCAGACTTTCCTTGTGCTAACTCCAGTAAAGGGCATATAGGGAAAACACCATGAGCACAACTTCCAGGTCATAACAGTTGTAAGTATTATTATAACTGTTTGTTTGTTTTGTTCTACATAAAAAAGCCCTTAAATGCCCATCCCAAATTTTAGGCACTTTAACACATTAAAAAAAAAAACAAACTCAGCCTCATGTCCTCAATCACAGCAGAAATCCAGAAATCCATCTAAAGCAATAATGGAAAGTATTATTCTTTGAATATGGTGAGAATGTGTCTAATTTGGAAAAAAATTTGGAAAAGTTTAAAAATTTTAGATAGTGTAAGATCTTATTGTCAGATTATTCACTCTTAAAGCTGATTTTGCAGAGAAAATGGAACTTTGGTTAAACTTAATTACTTTTTATAAAGCTATGAGAAAACATTGCAATAATTCAAAACTGAAATTAATCCTCATCCATTTTCCTTCGCTATTGATTATATAGCTTAACAATTTATTTCAGCATTAAGATACAAAAAAGCTTTTTGTTACAGGTTTAAATGTTTTTTTCTTTCAATTTTATTTTCCTTGAAATGTAATTTATTTTCTATGGAAAACCAAAACAATCCATTTCTCCAATTAGCAGTTCTGATTATCAGTAAAGATAATTTTCTGATTTTTGTAGACTTTGTATTTTGGTTTTCTTGTTCAATCTTCATACTAATAATGAAAAAGCAGAGATCCTGCATTTTAAATTTTATTTATATTTTGTCTTTTGTCTCAGCAGCTCCCAGTATGTTTAGACAGTAAGCTCCATAGAGATCCACTACAATGGAACCATGGGAAGGGGCAGATGATCAGTCAGAGGAAATCCCTATGGAAGTGAGGGCCTTTTACTGTGTTTTAACTCTCTAGGAAATTGAGTTTTGGTCTTTCCCAATTCTGTGAGCTGTGAGTTGAGCCCAAAGTGACTTAGGCTTTAGCAAGCCAAGAGATGTATCTATTGCCCTGCCCTGTCTCAGTTTCTCTCCCATTTCTCAGGGCCACAGCACTGTATTTTCCTGCTATCCCTGCAGCCCCCCGTGACCAGGCAGCTGCCAGCAGACTTGTCAGCTCTTACATGCTATGTGTGAAACTCAATATTTTTTTGCACCTCTAACATACCTGCTGTTCTTTCTTTCTTCCCTCATGGGTACAAATCACAGCACTCTCATTTAATTCAACTGACATTTTAACCAATATTAAAGTTTTCCTTGCCTTTTTTTTTCATTTTTCTTTGAGGGAGGGTGAATGTTTTTTAGCGTTTGTCAGGCTGAGATAGAGATGTCAGCCAAAATCTAATGCATATCTCCACATCTTTGGCAGATGCAGGGTGGAGACTGACTTGCTGGATGGGACCTTATTCTGAGCACCTGCAAGTCTCATGGAAGTTGAAGGAAACAACTTAGGAACAGGTCTAGAGAGAGGAAGCTTGGAGATTGTTGTACTTAATTTACCTCGACACCTTTTGCCCACAGCAAGCTTAAAGCAATGACATTTAATAATAACCTGAAAGCTTGGACCTGTCAAGAAATTGCAGTAGCCCAGCAATGCTGCATTTTTGTCTCACCACTCACAAAACATGGTGCAAGTGCAGCAGTAATAAGTCCTCAGAGCAACTCTATGATTTTGTACTTTTGGGGGAATTGGATCTTTCCTATTTTAAATAATGTTAACAAACAAACAAATCCCCCACAAACCACCAAAAAACCCCCACTGTGAACTGGGCTGGGAAACGTGGCTAATATTTAAAACCATTAATTTTTGCTGGGTCCCTGAAGTCCATTTTCCTTGAATAACCCCAGGATGTTACACTAGCCTGAGAAAATGACTATGAACATGTTGGTGTGGGGGGCAGAAGAGAAGCATCTTGTTTCCAAAACCAACACTCCAGCAACAACAGCCTAAGTCTAGAGACATCTGACATTATTTATCTTTGTTATTAAAGCACAAATTATTTGGTGGACTCTAACTCCTGCATAAAAGAGAGATTTCAGAAACAGAAGCAAATCCTGACAAATGCACATTCTCCTTAGCTTGTAATAAACCATAAGCATTGTCAAGACTAGGCAAGTTATCATCTCATTTGTTGTGGTCCCCAAAAAGTACAAGAGACAGAAGGAGAAAAGATTTTAAATGGAATTTAAAAGTCACCTCTACAGGAAGTCCCTTGTCTGAGAGAAATTATTCTGTGTGCTGAAGCTCAAGACCAAAATCTACAAGATATCCACCAAGGAGTGCCATATAACATTAACATCCATAGGATTGCTTGTAGTAACAGCTGGGGAGCTTGGAGAGCAGAGACTGAAATTCTCAATGTTCAGAGAAAATACTGGTATCAGGAAAAACCTCTCTGAAAAATATCTTCATTGGCTATAAACATTGTTGGAAACACAGATTTTATGCATAAATACAAAATACATCTTAATTAAGTATTATTAACTAAGGTCCTAAGCAAGAACCGCATTTCAGAACTTTTCTGAGAGCAAACCAGTAGCATTCCTACACCACTATGTTCATTTGTGACCATATTTAAGTTAAAGATGCCCAGCAAAAGTCCTTATTCAGCAAGGACTACTCACAAAGGATTCCTGTTGTCAGCAGATTCTCTTTGACCCAGAATAAAATCTTCAAAACATTGCTCGTGGCTTTCTTGCTTATGGCAAGAATGCCAAAGTTTCAGAAAAATCTCAGGATCCTAGAGATGCCAGTTGACATACAATAGAATAAGCACAAAGGAAAAGCAAAAGATCAGAAAATGCATGAGATTCTATAGGCAAATCAGCTCTTTTCTATATCCATTTGAGTTATATTTGTTGTAGGTTAATCAGCATGCTAAAAATGAGAGGGCAAAATAGTATTATTAAGTAGCAATAAATATGTATTAATGTGAAATAAAGGAGAACACAGTAATTAACAGTGACTTAGAAATCTCTTTCTCTCTAGGATAAGCTGCCACTTATAAAATGAAATAGCTTCTTCCAAAGAAATTTCAATTTGACAATTCTGTGAGGTGCTATTAGACTAAAGAAAAATTTCTTATCCAAAACTTGGTGAAATCTGGTTTGTCTCTATTGCAAGAGAGTTACAAGTAAACTCTCCTGCAGTAGAAACATATTTCAAACCATGTGAAAAGAGTTTGTGAATTCTGGCCCATGCCTAGAAGGCAAATAAGTCCATCACAGAACCACCATGCTGTTATCACAACCACAAGTATTAACTGTTCACTTTCCCCAAAACAGAGGACTCAATGAGTGCAGGCACCTCCAGAGGTGTTTCCAGGTCATGTTAAAAGGATATTTCTGTTGTAATATTAGAAAACTAACACTGTATCATTAAAGTAAATGGAGCCTTAAACTCCTTTTGCTGTCATGAAAAGGGATAAAATGTTGAAAATGAGTAAATACTTTCTTCAAGTAAGGCCCATATATAGGGTTTTTTTTTTATTTATTTTAGTGGAGCATATTGCAATGAGGAAATTTGGATTTACTAAAACACTGCATGTGTGAGATGGATCAATGCCACAGTTCCAGCATGAGTTGTATATTGTGTATTACGTTATAGAAATGGGACAAGAGAAGGACGAAATTGTCTATCACTTTCTGACACTAAAATGTGGCAACTAATAGATATTCATAGTATCTATATCCTTCCTTCTTCATGCCTGGCTTTGAAATATGAGCTATAACAATATTCAAATATGTCAATATTTAACAGTTGAACTAATTGTAGCATACTTATTTCAGGACATCTGCATCTCTAATTGTGTTTTTGTGGGAGAAAAAAGAGTTGAGAAATGCTTTTCCCTGAAAGAAATCTAGCCAAAATTTGTCTTCTTTCCTGGTATACAAGAAAAGCTTTTTTATATTTGATGGCTAGATTAAGGCTTACCTTCAGTAATTTGGCATATTGACTATATAATTGTGCAGGACTCATTTCTGGCAATCAGTTTGGTTGACCTGTCTGTTTATCTTTCATACCCATGTGTTTTGTACCACACTTACAGAAACAGAAACACACTGAACAGAAAGGCCACCTAAGGAATTCAGCAGATTTACCTGAATCATCTTCTAAGGCAGTGTCTGTTGGGCACCACAAATCCTGTCTCACTGTCCACTGACAGTGTTGGTCTTTACTGCTCAATTTTTAAATGAGCTCTTTGGCTGTTGGCTTCAGTACAATAAGGTGGCCATAAATTTGCATGTTGATGCAAGTTCTTGCCTTCAAAGCCCATTGTTTTGTTCTCTTCTGTCTTAATACCATGATACACTGATGGGTGCATTAATTCTACAGACAGGCTCTCTAAACTTATATATTCTGATCCTACATACCTACAGTAAATATTGAAAGTTTTATACATCAGCCCAAACATGCTTTGTTTGGTTTAGGCAAATTCATTTTAAATATCCACTGGCAGTTTATGACCAATTCATATTTTAGAATTCTTAGATGAACCTAAATTCAGAGTGCTGATTAAAAAGGTAATAACTATTTCCTCCCCCAAAAAAGTGCAGATGATTTCCTCACCAAAGAAATTGCCCCTGGCTAAAGTGAAAAATTTGTGTAAAATGCTGAATGTAAAAGACATGCCAATCTGGACCAAAACTTCTCAGATCCTCCCTCTTTTCAGCCTTCAACTGAAATCAGCTGTTTCATAATCTTAGTGTAAATCTTCCAGTGTCTGTGTGAACATCAGATTATATAGCATGATAAAATAATTAATTTTAATTATATTTCTCAACAGAACTTCCAGGATTATTTATACATGGCTACACATGTTTTATATGATTTTAAAATCATAAATTGCTTTGCTGGAACCATTTTCTTACTGGTATGCATAACCATGTCATGATGAAGTGATAAACTGGATGGTCTGACAACTGCCAGTTGGGTTGTGGTTTTTGTTTCATACATAGAAGTCTTAGTGGAGAGAAATGTAAGCTGGCAAGAGGTTCCCTTGGATCTGAGAAATTCTGATTAGATACAAAAGTTTCACTGTCAACAGGAAAAAAAAAAAGTAGCAATATAATTTTAAGTTTTTGGAAGCTACAATCTTTGAGCTTTGGGAACACTTGCCAGCCTTTATGAGGTGCAATTAAAGTTCCTAGTCTGAAACCTTGTTGTTCATTCATCCTGTATATTGCATGATTTTCTTATCCCATTGCATTTAAAAACAGACTCTTAAAGGCCAAAAATACACGAAGAATTGTAACAAGTTTGGACAAGGTTTGTTGTGTGTTTTGCAATAGGAATGAATGAAACAAGTAGGCTTCCTTGGGCTGGAAAGAAGATTACTGAAGGAGCTATAGCAGAGATCCACAGGCTCATGTACTGGGCAAGTGCTGTAACAGGGTTTTACATCAACCCAGAATAAGATGACAATATGTGAAGCAATCAGATACCTGGTTCAAAAAAAAATGAAGATTTCGTTTCAAATATGCACCTAGGCTATAGAGTCACTAATTTGATTCACAAGACCCAAGTTATTTGGTAGAGATTTGGTAATGTGTTACCTAACAACCTACAGTTTAACTTTCAGAATGACTGATGTTATCATTCCTGTTCGTGTCCTGCCTCCTTTTCTGTTTCCAGAGAGGTAGGAGACTGTGTTTATGCTTGAGGAGAAGAGCCTTAATTTAAGTTCCTCTAAATCAGATAATCTCCACTGAATACCATGATCCAGAGCACAGTATATACTACAGCCCTTGACTGCTTTGGTGACAAAGGATGTAGATGTGTGGCAAAAAGGGTGAGGTTTTTTCATCCAGCATTGGAATAGACATGACCATAAAAAAGAACATAGTATAGAAAGCAGTATAGAATCATAGAGCAGCGTGGCAAGACAGGTCTTGACCGTGCCTGCTGGCCTGGAGGCTGGGATCTGCTCTGAGGTGAAAAAAGTCATGGCTATCTAAAGGTCCTTCCCCAAAAAACCAGGCCAGTGAAGTTAGGCAGGTGAACACTGTGCACAAGGGGGTCAGAAAAGCTTCTAGCCCTGGGGCCAGTGAGAGGTGGTTCGTGAGGGTGGCCACCCCACAGCTTTGTCCAGTCCTCTGCAAGTGCTGCCTGAGCTGTCCTCTCACAAGGATATCGCAGCATGCAAGACATTTGCTGAAAGCTTCTCTCAGATGCCAGTTCACAAGTGATTGGCCAAAACACATGGATAACTGATCCTGGCACTCCTCAATACCTCACAGTAGAAAGTAATCCTCAAAGTATTTAAACTATTTTCAACTTCCTCTCTCACCTCCTCCAGAGGTACAGCTTCAGCTATACGAATTAGGGCCGCACTGCCTTCAGAAACCAGGATGGTAGAGATACGTGGCATGTAATTGGTTGTCTTTCTCCCTTGCCATGTTAATGGAAGAAGATGGGTTTATCTTGGATTAATTATCTTGGGATAAACAGTTGACAAAATCCTAGCAAACACAAGACAGTTTGTTATTCTCAAATAAGTTAGAAACTGAGCTGAAAGACAAGACTTTCCTCAAGACTCCTGTGAGGAAAATATTATTGGTCTTGTTTTGATGAGTGGGGAACAGAAATGAAATTATTTGACCATCAAATACATATGAAGTATTATTTTTTTCCATTATTGTGGACTGTACATATATTTCTCCAGTGCAAAGTGAGATTAAAAAGCTGCCAAATCAGAAGTAGGGCCACTATCTCTGGTGGTATGAATTGATATATCTGCACTGAAGTAAATGTCAAACTGGAATCTGTGGTGTTTTGCACTCATTTTGTACAGACTGGGTGACGACACAAGGTGCAAGGCATCAGAGGATCAGCACCAGATTCCTGAGGTAGCCAGAAATTTTACTTGGAATTTGGATCCACTTCAACAGTAAAACAGAGCCTAGGGAGTTCCCCAAATCTCAGATGTAGAAATGTTTGTATCGCTGGGAGACTACAGTCATTCCTTTTAAGCTTTATTTGGTTGCTCTGGACCTAGGCTATGATACATTTCTCTGAGTGTCCATATCTTAAACGCCCTTCAGAGAATGAAAGTATATTCCAAATTGTGCAAACACTTCAAGCTGAACAGATATGAGTGATTTACATATACAGATGGATGATATAAAAATATATTTATTTCAGCAATCTAAAGCAGGGCTCCTGTTGAAATCATCAACAAGAGACAACCACTGGACACATAGTAGTGCTTTCCTGTCCTCAAGTACCTTATCATATGAATACTCTACATTGTCCTTAAAAGACTTTTTGCTGCTGATATATTTTGGTGTGAACTCCTCCACACAACTTTTTGTATAATCAAGTTGTATTCCCTAAATACCTATCACCTCTGTAGAGTATAAACAAAATAAAATTGAACACAGTACCAGAAACCCTTCAAGGCTTTTGTATCTTGCAGCTGTGACATCTGAGTGTATTCAGTATCAATTATGAAATTTAGGTGGAAAGCACTATGGTCAGCAAGGCCAAAGAGGATTCAATTATTGCTACAGCTGCATTAAAGGCCCACCCATAAATTACTTAAGTGGACTCTAACAATTATGAAAACTAATGAGAATAATTTTAAATGGATAGGACCAATCTTATATCATTTTAACATTTTAATCATAAAAATAATATTAAAAAATCTTTTTATCACTGAAAAAGTTCTGGGTCCTCTGTTCCCTTCGACTTTGTTGAATTTAATGACATAGCTAAAAACTGGCAAAGTCGAAGAAAAGTTAAACAGATCTGTTGTTTGCCATGTCTTTTGCCTTAAAGCCACAGTGCTTTGGATGACAGAGTAGGAAAGCACATTACTGCAATGGCAAGAATGATTATTAGCAGACAAGAACTCACCTTGGCACTGATGACTAGTCTTAAGTCTAGTGGACAGTGAAAGATCAGCTTTTCCTCTTCATTGAAATTCTCCAAACATGCTGAACTCCCTGACAGCACAAAACAAACAAGCAATACTTCTGAAAAATAAAAATATATACTTACTCTTATTAAAAAAAGACAATTGGGATTCATTAAGTATGAAAGAATTTGCCTCTGGAAATACATTGCTTTGTGCTACGATAATCTTCTGACTTAGCTTCAAAAAGTGGAGCTGGATTCTAGGTGTAGAAATATCTTTCAAAGTTTTCTCAGGAGCTTGGACTCAATTTACTGGTGACATAAGACATGTAAACCTGCACTTGAGGCAGAAGGTGTGATCTGAGCACACACATTGCATGTGTTGGCTCTTATTGTATGGTCAATAACTCTGAAATTCAAGACTTTGAATGAAGCTTTCATGTGCAGGAAATGTGCCCTATTTTGGCAATCAATTTCAGACATTTGGATGAAAGTATAATTATAATTTAGCTTCAGGACTCAGGCTTGTCTTCAAATAGAGAAGAAAGTGGTGTGTTCTAACACATAGAACCATGGTCAAAACTGCCACTGAATTAACTAGAAGCAGGATCAAGGCCATAGTTTAGATAAGCAACAAAATATAAAAACTTTCTTATTTGGGCCAGTGTCAGAGCAGCACCCAAATGGAGCATTTCCAAAATTACAATTGTGAACTGTTATTTTCTTGTCTTGGCACATGTGAATGCGTAACTAAACACCAACCTCTGTGATTGGCAGCAACATTTTGTAGTTTACCTCAGGAGACAAGGTGGGGACCTTCAATCCACCTCTTTTATCTTTTATCACAACCAACTGGGTCAGTGCTGCCTGCACAACATGTGCCAAGAGACCACTGGTGGAGGATAGCCTTGCCCTACAACTCTTCATACCAAGGAAGCTTTCCCAGCCCTAAGGATGGAAACTGAACCAGGACAACTGGGTCTTGAGCAAATAACTGAGGCTCAAAGGGTAGCTGGTCACCGTGAGGGAATACCAGAAAATTAAATTAACATAAATACTATTTCCCTTCTACACCAGCGTTTGCACACACATTTTGCCTTTGTTTAACCTGTTGCAGGAGCAATACTCAGCCTGTGTGGGGCTGTGGCTCAGGTTATTTCACCCAAACATATGGGAACCCCTTCCTTCTCTGTTTTATAGAGTCATAATTTAAAAGTATTTACATTGCCTTTTTAAACTGGATAATTAAGCTGGTATTCCCTTAAGGTTTCTAGGTGATGAAGGAATAAAAGTTCATCTGTAAATTGTTAACTGAAAGATTTTTATTGCTTTTGATACCAGTATGAGAGTCTCACACATATTCCTCACACAGATTCCTGCTCTATCTCTAAGAAGTGAACTGGACATAAGTCACATCTGGAAACTCATTACTGGGTTTACAAACCTGAGACAAATTCACTGCCTCTGCCCTTTCTAAAATGGTGATGTACAGACCTTGGAGCAGATCCAAAACCCAGGTAAATCGGTAGAAAAATGTCTATTGACTTTCAGTGTAATTTTAGATCAGGCCAAAGGCAAGTATGAGTGTGTCCAGTGATCTCCCTCATAACATTAATGAAGAAAGACAACATGAGTACATCTTATTGTAAAACAGGTTGCTAAAGCCTAAATTGCAGCACACGTTTCTTTACTTAAAATTTGCTCGATTGTACTTCATTCTTAGGTCCTGTGAAGGGAGGGATTAGGATACCCTTTGAATACCAGCATATTTAAGTGTGCATATGCCCCTGAACAGTGATATTCAGAAGCAATATCCAGTAGAAGGATATTTCTCATCCACTGCTGCTTTTGCTGATCTTAGACCCTTTAAAACTTGTGCTTTATGCTTTCAGCCCATCTCAAACCATTAGAAATCTATTTGGCCCTTAGTCAAGGCAACAAAAAACAGCACTTCACACCTTCGTATTTTTCCTTTCCACTGGCCACTCTCATGGACACAGTAGTAGACCAGACACACCTTAGGCTTGAGCCAGCAGAACAGGTCCTATGTGTCTGCTTAATAACCCCTTTTTCATTCTATTACAATGTAAACTGTATTTGCTTATTGCTGGTATTCTGACGGCAGCAGCTGCTACTGCTGCTGAAATCAGGCATCTCATTTCCAAAGGCATTCTGGGGCTGGGGAAAAAAAAAAAAAGCAAAGGAAAATCAAGCATTCTGACTCTCCTCCTGGCTATGTGGAATGGAGAACAGGGTGATGCTTTGCACCGTCTCAAACAGAGAATCAGGAAAGGACTTCTGCCTGAAATGCATGTTGCCAGCACCAGTTGGCCCCCTTAGGCAGAATTAGATAAGATGCAGCTGTAGCTGTCCCAGCTGCATAGTTCCCTTTTGGCATTGAATGCACAGGCAGCCAGTACAGTGAACTTACCAGGCTGGAAGGTGGATGGTACTAAGATAAAACAGAAGGAGGAATGACTAAATAAAAGCACTGATCAGTGGCAAAGCATTACAATCACATTACACACTCCATAACAGGGGATCAAAGAGTTGCATATTACATAATTCCATTCCCAAAGAGCTTTCCTATACAAGGAAATGTCTGTCTTCTCTGTGTCTTCTCTTTCAACCCTGTCCAGCTTTATGAATACTCTAAATTTTTTTTTCTCTACTAAAAAGAAAAAAAAGTTTACATGCTGCAGGAAAGAAAGTATGGACCTTTGTTATTAATGTCTTAGAAATACAAATATGTCCACCTAAGAAAGGAGTCTTCATTAACTCCCACAGCCCAGAAAATTAAGGCACGGCTCATCAGGATCTGTGCTTGCTGTTGGCTAAATTGCAAGGGACTAGTTGAGTTGCTGAGGTTCATAATGCTGATAGAGCGGTTTCCACGTGAATGAAGGATAAACAGCGATTAATTTCAGCCAATAAATAATGGTTTGAGGCCCACATTGAAAGAGGAACAATTACTTTTCCATTTTTCCTGCCAAATGAGCTGATAAGAGAAAACAGGGGAGTTGGCCACGTAAATCAGTCTTAATTTTATCTTCCCCATTAAAAAGCAGCCATTAAGACCATCTTCGGCTCATTTCATCCTCTTCTTGTTTCACTTTTTCAATTTGCACAAAAGGGGGGAGTTTGCTCGTCATAAAATTTCACTTTGGCCAACCTATCATTTGCATCTGAGCCAATAAATAGCAATTAGCATAAACATTTAAATCAGGAACTGGAACAAATTCTTGTTCCCCCAGCAAGCTGTTAAATTACTGTATTTCACTATATATAAGAAGCGTTAGAAACAAGATCTGCTGGGCACAATTATCCCTTTCAAACAAGACATGCTTGAAATAAAAAAAGAAGAGAACTAGCTTGCTGGGCAACCTTCTTGCTCGTGGTCAATGAGCTTAATCAGTGCAGGGAGAAGGTGTTCCATTAATGATGTTCAACAAAGCCTTATTTCAAGCTTTCCTTCCAAAGGGATTTATTTGATCTTTATCCAAAATATATTCCCCAGGAATTAATTTAATTTGTGCTGATGTTACATCATCAAACTTAATTTTTTCTTGTCTATTTTTCCTCACCATGCTAAAATGTGCATATCTTTACATCCTGGTGAGACTGAGCTTTGCAAGTCTTGCTTTCTTGCAGCATGTTAATTGCATCAACACACATCCAGTGAGCACGACTCTGACTGCTTATGATGTGGTAAATCAGCAATAACTGTAAAAATGCCAAAATAAACTCCAGTGGGTACAAACCATTTGAAATAAGCTAAGGAGGTTCAAGCAGGCACCTTTTCTTTTAGATACATTCTTCGTCACTTGTCAGAATATTTCAACTCTTATGCAATATTGTTCATCCTCATAGACTACAACAAAAAGCAAGTGGAATTATTCCCATTTTGCAGTTGGAGAACCTATAGCGCAGACATTAAATTTCATACAGGAATTCTATCATGCAGCCACAGTTGGTAGTTGGGCCTCAGATATACCCCCAGTTTTAGGTTTGACTCTTTCCAAAGTAAGTGCTGAGAAAATCGATGACAGATATAAATAAAATCCCCCTTAGAGTTATCTGGGCTCCTTCTGGGCATGACCCATAGCCATTACTATGTAAATGGGAGGTGTTTTGGAGAAAGATGGCAAAGAGGGAAACCTTTTTATGCCAAACTGTACAAGTTAGGTAGCACATCCAAGTAATTCAGTGTAATTCTCTAAAACACACTTATTTTAGTGAATATAAGCTACTGATGAAGACGGCTTCGATTATGGGTTGGGTTTTTATAGATTGGAATGTTGATTGGGAACCAGTAGAGTGAAAAGAAGAACAGGGGTAAAAATCAGTACAAAAGGAACAGCAAAAAAGATATTTTGCTCAAGTATTCAAGAATTTTGAAGTGCTGGCTAGGGACAAATGTTGAATCTCTACCAGCGTGCTGCTGCAGTCACTGTCAGTCCCTTGCCTTTTATCAAAAGCTCTTCACTCCTAAGGAGAAACTGCATCGAAATGTCTGTGGGACAATGTAGCACGAGGTAATTTTCTCTGTTGCCAAGTTTTAGAAAGCATCGAAAATTATAATTTTTAAGAAGTTATTATATTATGTATAATTTCTGTGTCATTGCACAGATAGGGAAAAGCTTCTGAGACTTTGCTCACATCAAATCCCATCAAATGCTAATCCTTACTCTTCGGCCTCATGTACTTTCATCTCAACTCACCTTCACATAAGAGATAGGATTCCATCTTTTACCTCCAGTGAAATTTTGATTGTTTTGTATTGATTGAGGCTTGTAGTAAAATAGGTTGAATTCTTTCTGGGTGCGTTTTTCTTGGTACTAACAAGTAAAATGCTATTCCACACAAGAATATGGGAAGTAAGTATTATTATGTCCTCTTTATGAACATAAAAACTGAGGGCTGATTTACAGATGGAAGTGTATTATTTAAACTGACAGAGTTAATTAAACCTCTTTAGTAAAACTAATACAAAAATCTCTTCAGAATCTTATTATGGTTTGAAAGAGGTTATATTGTCATAAAAGTCACTTGAAAAATAATATACTAACATCCATGTGGTGCATTATACCAGGCTGATTAAATTATTTTTAAAGTAGAGATGACACCATTTCTTGGTGTAAACAGAATTTGTAAATCATGATAGGTTCAGTGATTTGATGTAAGGCCACAGAGTAGCAGATTTGTTTCCAAGACTGGCACTCACAAGGTTTGTTAATATGATAATTTTGTACCTTATGGAGCAGTTTATTAATAGATCCATTGTATAACTCTGGAACTTTTCTCTTTCCATTTCCATAAAAACAATTATTATGACTATCTCTTAGTAATGTATCTATATTTAATTTAGCAGCATAATAAACATAGATGAAAAGAAATACTGAAATATTCCTAATTTATTAACAATAAGCATTAGCTTTATTTTAGACAGAGTTTATCAGAGAATCTGATGTTTAGTTATACAATTCAGAGGTACAGTTTTGCAAGTGGCTGGGTTAATACCTTTGTAAGTAGATTGGATTCTGGATGCTCTTTGAGCTTCAGAACACCTTTGAAGAACATAAGGTTTGTCCACCTGAAAAGTGCATAAATGTATTCAGACATCAGTTTCTCATCCTTGGAAGTGGGAAAGACCCTTCCTGTACCAAGGGAAAGTCATGATGGTGACAATAAGACAACGTTCAATATATAGTCCTGTGTATTTATAATTATGCTGAATGATTAACAGCTCTTTGCTTGGCAGCTTATTGAAGAATTTCTGGGGGTTTTCTTTTCCATGTGAAGCTGAATAAATTTAAGTGGGGATATAATGCAAAAGTGTCACACATACTCAGCTGATGAGAAGCAAATAAAAAAAGTGGAGGAGATAGAAAAGGATTTTTGTACTCTCCAACTGTGTATCCTAAAGAGAAAATAAACAAAAAGAATAAAATAGGGAGGAAATAATCTACCAGTATGTCCAGTACTTTTAATTTAATCAGATCTGTATTACTGCAATAACTGTGATATTTTGATTTTGCATGCCAGAAAAATCAGAAGCACAGGTGACAGAAATGGGAGCGGTACAGGGACTTGATAGACAATGTGAGATTTCTGAGAAGTATTGTTTGGAATTTTGCTTTATGTTTAACAGGATTTAGGGGGGTGAAACTGAGAGGGCAAGTCAGGTATTCTAACAACATTTAGCAAAAATTGTAATGGCTATTTTTGGAGAGTAAATACAAGAACAACACCATGAAATCAATTCAAACAGAAGAATTGGCATCTAGTTTTATGGAACTGTTTGGGGTCTTTTGAGGCTTTCATGAAATACAGACTGAGAAGGCATCTATCAAAGTCCCAGATTCACTATCAGCTTCCTGGTGTCTGAATTACACTTCGACCACTAGTCATGAAATTGACATTTTATTTAAGATCTATAAATTGTTTTTAGTATGTTAATTGATATATAATTACACAATGCAGAGACTTGTAATTGAATGAAGTAACTTGAGCTTTAGTCAGTGCTGAACAGTCACAGATTTCTTGAAAAAATATGGATTGATAGATAATAATCCATTGTTTCCCTCTTTATTGAATAATTTTTCACATGCAAATGAAATGCAAATTGTACACAAAATGCTAAAATATGGTAAGAGTAATAGCTCAGTGATCTCCAGGAGATGGCCTCTCTTTTATTTGAATTAAATTTGTAGTGCAAAGAAAACATTTGTTTTGGTAAAAATGTAGGGAAGAACTAAAATTAAAATTCTTTACTCATTTCTTGCAGTCTGAGATATTATGGATATTATTTAGGACACGAGGAGAATTTGGAAATTAAATATGAAATTGACGTGGTAAGTTTTCAAACCATTCTCAAAACCTGTCCTAGTGCATGAGAAGCCCTATATTTCATCAACAAAGCAAAAAAAATAACTGGCACAACGTAGGGAATGTTCAGAGTATGATAACCAGGTATGAAAACTTTAGCGATCCATTGCACCCTTGAAAATAAAAAGGTTTATATAAAACCCATGAGTCTAACATAGACAACAGCCAAAATAAATAAAATCTGCTTCAGTCCTATTGCTTTTCTGTGGAGGAGAATTCTTGGAATGGTTGAAATGAAAGTGGAAGCCACAGGCCTGGAATAAGAGTTGCTGTCCCCTGCCAGGCTGTGGGTGCACGGTGGCAGGCGGACGTATGTCTTTTCTCCTCCTGCAGATGCTCCTGTCATTCTGGGTCAGAAGGAAGCAGGCTGTACTGGCATGATAGACAAAAGAGGTTTAAAGGAGCCTTGCACAGGGAAGTTTAGCTTTTTTAATTTGGGAACTGAAGTAGGCTGTTGGCCACTGTGATATCTGCATTTGTGCCTTTTGCTGGAAAGAAAATATTCACATGGAAATCCAGAATGGTTAACAGAGTCTTGTCCTAGCATTACAGTGGGACACACTAGCTCTTTTATCTGACAATGAATTTGATTCTTTTGGGGGGGCTCCTTTATCCCTTTTTATAAAAATACTTCCAAATTAAATGTTTCAGATGAAAAGGACGATATGTTCTCCCAAAGATGAAAACAAAATATTATACTTTTGGGATTTTTTTAATTTCTGCTTTACTTTTTGCTTATTTTCCCAGTAGTAAGAATTTAATGAATTTGACACAAATGTAAAAGTATTTCACTAAGCAGCTTTTGAAATTGTTTAGGTAATTGAAGATTGAATTTAAGGGGTTTATGCTGCAATGAAAAACCACTTACTCTGTGTGTGGGTGTGTATACACAGCCTATGAAGTGGCACAGAGGAAATACTAGAGACTGGCATGTAAATAAACACATAGATGTGTCTGTACAGAAAGAGGCTGGCACATCTTTGTGCACATTATTCAGAATTTAGATGAGTATAAGGACTGTAGTGTGACACCTTTGTATTGTGCACCTTTGCTTTATGAGTAAAAGTCAAGGCAGTTATTGAGTCTTGTATATGATCTGAGAGCATGCTGATAAAAAGCAAAAACATCCCCCAAAAATGTGCTGTTATTTCAGTAGGTAAAATTGAAAATTTTGACCTGATTTTGTCCTTTTTAAAAATTTCTACTGGTTCTGGAATGATATAGGGCTCCTCATAAGAATGGGTAAGACAGACTCCAAACATTTATGGCTGAAGAGAATTAAGTATCAGAAAGGCCTGCACACATTTTAAAGGGACGAGAGCACTGCAGAACTTGGCTTTGAATATTCAAACATCATGGACATTCAAATTTAAATCGAAGATTTGGGTTATCTCTCCTCCTCTGTCTGCCTTCAATGCACAGAGGAAGAGTGGAATTCTTCCACCAGTGTCCAGAGAGCAGTAGAGACAGTGTAGGTAAGAACAAATATTGGCTTCACAATTAAATCATAAAAGGATGCTGACATATTTAATAAAGACAGCAGATGTGTCCATGCATTAAACCCCCAAATCTTCATTGCCGCATCAAATGTAAGAAAATCATCAGAATCTGAGGCAGGCAGACAATATTGTGGAGGTTTTAAAAACAGACAGTCCAGACAGAAAAATTTATTGTTTGATACGACTTAGTAATCCCTAAGTTTTGTGTCTTTTTTCAAAGACATTTGGAAACTTTGGAGTTTCCTAAAATACTAATCAGAGGTTTTAAAATGTAATAGGAATTTTTTAAAACATTTTCAAGAATTAATTTCCTTGGAAATACAGGATTGTACCTCATATGCACTACTGAATATGACAGTTAAAATGGTTTTACACCAGTATAAAAGGAATTTGATTTTTCCCTTGTTCTATGCTGTAACTACTTGATGCCACAGCACAGCATGGACAGACATTTTTATGTGTTTTTGTCTGTCCATGAGTTTTCATTCACCAAAGTGTTGTTTAAATTCACAGCATTAAGCTGTTATTCAGCTCCTCCCTGATTCTGTACACAAGCAACAAAGGAACAATTTTGATCATCCAACCTATTCCTTCCTACCAAAGACAAGAGTGGCTTTTGCAAGACACCTGTCACACATACAGCATGAAAGCAAGTTCAGAAATGATTCAGAAGTGGTCTGGACCTGACAGGAGACATAGTCTTTGCATAAGCAGGAACTGATCTAGGTCCAACTGGAACAATTAGAGGAGTGACACAAAAAATGAGAGGAACAGCATTCACACAGTGTTTGGCACACTTAAATGAGGTATGAGTTCCTCCTTTACAGGAGGAGAGCGTACTGATTAATTTTTATTAGCCATTCTTTTCAGGATGGAAAAGATGCACTTAAGCCTCTCTACTGGAGCTGGGGCAGCTGACTTGCACAAGAGGAAAAGGCACTGTGAGCAGCATGAGTACGATTTAACTGATTGATTATCAATTAAGGCACTCTTCTGAGTATGAAAAGTCCCAGATCTGCCAAGTGGCTGGAGAGGTCAAATATCAGCATGAACCCTCCCTGTGTCTTAAGGAAGCGGCATTTTATAAAATTAACATATGTGCTAACTTGCTAATGTAGAACATAATGAAATCAGAGTCAATGTACTTTTTCCTGTATATAAAAGAGGTGAAAAGATCTTTTTGTTGGTTTGTTTGTTTGTTTCTGGGAAAGAAAGAAATGAGAAGCAGATGTTACAATCCATACACAGTGTAATGAAAAAACAAATATTCAGGAAAGACAGAATAAATGCAGTTGCTAAAGAAAAAAAAAAAAAAAAGCAGTGTCAGTAAAAATGACCAGACATAATTCCACCCACTCAGGAAATCAGACCTTTGTGTCAATTATAATACATTTGCCTCCTCGGTTGAAATTTTATTTGAGGGATTTTAATGCCATTTTCCTAAATTAAGGTCAAACTTGTGATGGATACATTTTCACACGGGCACTATACTGTGACCATGCAGTGACCTCTGGCTGTATACAGAACTGCCATTGACTCCAGAGGGAGTTCAACAGTACATGTCAATCAAGGACTATATGTTCAGAATCACCTACAGTTATAAAAAAATACATTTCCTGCTTCTTCCCATTCAGGTTTCTTTGTACAACAGAATCATTTTGTGGTGGCATTTTGTCATCAATGTCAGCACAAAATATTCGTTTAGAGGAAATCATCTCAGGGTCTTACTCTGAAAATTGTGTTTCTTTATACCCTGTATCAGCCTTCTAAATAAATTTAAAAAAT
>VZRX01016036.1:178895-227924 GCA_013398075.1 Notiomystis cincta | reverse complement strand
AATAATAAAAAATAATAATAATATTGCCTTAAAATTATAAATGCCTTCATACTGCAGAGAGGATAGCTCATACCAAGCAGCATTTGTGTTAGCATCTCCATCGTCACGCTGCTTCCCTCTCCCAAAGAATGCCCTTCGCATCCCCTCCCGGAGGAGAGGCCTTTTGGCAGCTCCCACTGCTGGCAGTCGCTGGGCCAAGGCTTTGCTCAGCGGGCCCTCTCTGACCCTTTGCTCCATCCCCCTCGGCAGCGCGGAGCAGCCGCGGGGGCTGGAGGTGCCCCTTCCAGGCAGGCGTGGCCAGCGCGGTGATGGAGGAAGGTCCCTGCAGAGGGTGCTCCAGCCCCAGCTACCTTCCTCTGCCTGCCGCAGGGGGTTGGAGTGGGAACCTCCGGGTAAGAAGGGACATGTGGGGGACCCTGGCAGGCTGGGAAGGTGTTAGCAAGAGGTTTAACAGGAGGGCCAGTTGCCCAGCAGGTCTGTTTTCCTGAAGTTCAGTACATGGCTCTCCACGGTTTGGCATAAAGGGAAGTTTGTGCTGCAGTCAAGTAAAACACAACCGTTTTCAAGGGCCTCTAGCATGGGAAAGGATGCTGGGTTGGCTCCTACAATTCTGTAGATCAGAGGAAGGTTACTTCCCCAGGATGTGTAGTGGCTGCTGGCAGCACCTGAGTAAAGCCCAGAAGCACCATGACCAAAACCACTAAACCACCTGATGTCCATTTGCATACTGCCTTGGAACCAAACCAGTTGAGCACACAGGTCTATTTCCTAAGAGATGGCTCAAGGAAGAATTCATTGTAATAATTGCAGTTTACAAAATAAAGTCCAAATTGACCATGGAAAAAAAAACCTTCATGCATCTCTCTAGTTTAGTAGATAGTATAAATAAATATATTTTACCATGTTATCAAACAAATGGGAACAAGTTAAAACTCTATTAATTCTGCTAGTTTCTCTGGATCTGAGCTACTGCTCTGGCCAGTGATGGTGCAGAAGAGCACCCTCAGGCACTCTCTGTTCTGCACCTGATTCCCCAGATTGCCAAGAAGCATTGAGCGCCTGAAGCCAAAGCAGCCTTTAAAGAATGTAAAACTAAAAACTGACCATTGTAAAGAAATGGAAAGCATCCTTTCTGCTTCCCAGACTTTCTAGTTGTAAAACTTATTAGTAATATATTTATTATCCACTCAATTTCCTGCAAAACCCCTCAGGCCAGCCCCTGAAAACCAGAAAATGCTGACTGAAATCAAGCACCTCAACCAAAACTAGGGTAAGATCTCATACACACCAGGATCTTCCTTCCAAACTTATTACTAATTCTTCTATTTCTGTATGTTTATTTGGAGATGAATATATTATCTCTCACTGGCTTTCAGAACCAGTAAGACCAAACAGTCATTACAGATGCCTTCTCTTAGGTTTCTTATTGCATTGGCAGGCGCATGAAGGGGTGGGAAATGTACAATTGGCTTTGCTAAATTAAGGTATCAGTTTAATAAGCAGCTGCAGCACATGGGCATGAGAGAAGAGAAGGAAAAGTTTCAAAAGTATTTTGTAAAGTGGAGCTGGATAAGGAAAACTGCAGAAGAAAAGAAGAGTTTGACTGTTTAGCTCCTAGACTTTATGGGACTGATTCTTCTTTTTTCCCCCAAGTATCAGTTTTGTACACAATTAAACAGCACTTTGTGTTTCTGGTGAAACTCTGAGCAGACCCACAGGACCTGTTCCTGCAGGCAGAGGAAGCCATTGGAAGTGCTGAGTGTTTTCCACCCTCAAAGTCAATGTAACATCTACACAAACAATTAAGGAATTGTGGTTTTCACACTTTTTGTGCAAGTTACTTTGATAAGAGCCAAGTCTGCTTACTCATCCCATGCAAATATTTAATGGTATTCCCTGGAGCAGGAAGTGGTGGTTGGACTGGGGGTGTTTCAAATACTGGCTAACCCTGTGACTAACAACAAACAGAGACAAAGTGAATCTGAGTGTCTAAATTAATTTGTGAGAGGGATTCAAGAGAAGAAATGGATCCAGATTCCTATAAACTATCCTCTTCTTCAAGATATCTAAATTTCTGTAGATTTACCTGCCATAATATGATTTCTGTATGTTGTGACTGAAGAAGTGTTTATGTTACAGATGGTGGCAAATTTCAGGGCAGGAGCAGCTTGCACTTCTGCTAAACTAATGAGAACACCACTAGGGAGTGGCAGGGCATACATTTTCTACTTCAGGGTGAAGTAACAGTGACTGATGCCACAGGCAAGAAATCAACTCAAATATATCTTTTAGGGCAAATAAATTTAACTCCCCATATGACGCTGACCCTTGTCATCCTATATGCAGGGAAAGCTCTTGCAGTGCTTCATGTTCTCCACTAAGGCTTGCCAGGCACTCAAGGCCAAGGCAAGCAAAGGCACCTCAGCACTTGCAGATTCACACATACATCCAAGTTCCTTACATTGAAACCTTCCTTTTCTAAACACAGAGGTTTTGCACTGCCCTAGAGAAAGAAGCCCTGAGAGGCTTCACCATGAAGGACGTGGTGTGGCATCTGACAAAGTGACCTCTGCAGTTTCTTCATAGTCACTGATAGTGGAAGAGGACTGCAAGGAAAAGCCATGTTCAGGGGAGTAGTGATAATGAAGAGTTACTGGCTCTAGCTAGAAAATGGGCACTAGAAGTTGCTTCTCTCTTGACATGTTGTTTATATTAGTCAGGCATGCATTTTTGTCTGGTTTCTTTCTTTTTTGGCCATTGCTGCTTCTTGGGCTGACTCTGGTCTGGGAGCTCTTTGCAAATGTTTTCTCCCTCTCTGCTGCCAGAAGACAATGTGGGTCATTTCAGAACCCACAGACATCAAGCCAAAAAATCTTCAGTCCCTCTTGTGTCCCAAACTCAGATTCACTGGTCACTAAAGTAAATACAAGAGATAAAATTCCTTAAGTAACGACCCAACAAAATCAGGTTCAACCCTGTGCATGGTTGGACTGTTCCCTTCAGTTGCCATGACTTTTTTTTGTCTCTCTGGTTTTATTTAAGGCATATTCAGGATCTGCCGCATTTGCCTTAAAAGAGAAAAGCCAGACCCAAGGAAGAGTAGGCTAACTGCCCTTATCTGATGCTAAAGATAGACACAGAGACCTCCATGTTTGGTTTCATACAATAAACAGTTGGAATTCAATTTCTATATAAAACCAGGGGTGAGAATTCCTCTGTATTTTAATTTATATTACTGAGGAGCTTATACTGCTTTTGCCTAAGTTAACTACATGAGCTGAAGCTGGGATCTTGTTTCCAGAAGCATAACTAAGCAGGATACTTCTAATGTCACCCAGAAGGACCTGTTCATTTACACAGAGCCTTTTCTAGGGAGGAGTGATGGTATCAGTGCAGTTTTTTGAGCCCACCCACTGCTACAGATGTCCTTGGTTTTCACAGGGCTCTGCTTGTGCAGCTCAGTCCTGCTGGAGCCCCACAGCTTTTCCTCTCTAGCCTCACTGCACTGACAGCAGGTCACCATCCTCACCCTGGCCTTCTTTTCTGTTCTGCCAGGCCTGAGAACAGCAAATGGTGATACCAGTTACTGGTAGCCTTGTGTTTGAGGCTGAGCCACAAAACTTGTAACTGCTTGCCTTGATCAGAGAGCTACAAAGACAGCATTGATGTATCCGTCCACCTCTGCTGTGCTCAGCTTCTGCTTCCCTGAGCCAAATATAACCCCCAAAATGGAATGGTCCCCTCATATATTGTCATGCTTTCTTAGCAGCTGTTACTAAATTCTCTTTTATTCTTTTTTTTTTTTAATTTTAAACTTTTCTTTGCAGTCAGTTCATGAGAGATAGAGACCTTTCCATTCTCCTTCCCTTATTCTCCCCATCTCGTGCAAGAGCTTCAGTGACGTTGCCCTTAAAAAGTCAGCAATGGCTCCCAGGAACATTATCATCTTTGTGTAATTACCTCAGGGAACAGCCTGAGACTGTGGGCCAACACTGGCCCTGTAATGGCAACTGCCTGATCTGCACAACTCTTTGACATCTCATCCAGCTATGCTATTATTATCTGAACTAGATGTGGACCAAAATTTTTAAATGTGGACCCATTTTTAAATACTATTTTAATGCAAACTTCCTGAAAGCAGACTGGGGAAACCATCACTGTCCAGCTGTGCAAGGGAGTGAATGAGAGGGAAGTTTCTGAGCTGCCTGAAATAAATTTTTAAGTAAGGCTGGCAGAAATTTTATGCTAATATTTAAATTAAAATAGCCACACTGGATTGATTGCTGTCTGGAAAGAAGAGATAACCAGAAGTCAGATTAGCACAAGGTTTTGATAGCTGTAAGTAGATATTTGTCAGTGCTGCTAAGAGTCTATCTTCCCTGCAAAGTAATGCATGGATGAAAAAAATTGGTCAGGAAAAGAACTGTGGAAATGGTTGGGATGGAAGTCAAGTCTCCTAAGACTGGAAATCCTTCCAATTTCTCACATGGATCCAGAACCAGAACTTGAAATCCCTTTAAAGACAGTGTCCTCTAGACACTTAAATTGAAACTGGGGAGAAGATCTTCTTGTTCCAATAGTTGCACAACCTGTCATTAGTATTTGGAGACTAAAATAAGACAGAAATAGTCAACAGAATTGTGCAGGTTGTGCTGTTATCTTTGTTTCTAAACAGGCTGACAAACACCTCTTTTCTTACTGAGTGATTTCTCCTGCCCTTGGCACAGACTGGCACGGAGACTGTCTGGTCTGTCCCACAGTAAGATTACCAATAGCTTGAGACTGGAAAGGAAACTTGTTTGCCCAAAGGCTTGTCTGGTTTGCACAGCTATCCTATCTGGGTTCCCTGTTGTTCTCTTGTTATTTACACCTCTACCTGTGGCAGCACTACCGTGACAATTCCCAAAAGATGCAAGGTTTTTGAAATCTCACTTAAAAAACTCCCAAGCAGCTTAGTCAGTGCTTTTCTACATTTGGACTGAGAAGGGTTTCCTAAAGGCTAACTCTTATCTCCCCTGCTACAATGTAAGTTGTAAAGGAGAGTTCTTATCCTATCTAGCACTGACTCAGAAAATTGTTTTTCTTCTTTCTTTCACAAGCTGAGAGGTTAGTGTACAGCCTTGTCAACAAATTGAAAAAAAAAAATAGAGAATATCTTCTCTAGACATCTGATTGTTTTTGTTTTTCTTGTCTCAACTCTCTTAAATTAATCTATGGCTTTTGTGAAACTTGCAATCCACAGTTAGGCATAACACTGAATCCAAAACCCACCAGTGCCAAACAGAAAAAGAAGGTTGTTTCAGAAACTATATTCATGTCTGTTTGTCCCAGGATAAGAATGGTCTCTTAACAGTAGCAAAGCATTTGAGACATTCATTTTGTGATCCCCTAAAACCATTAAAACCTTGCTGTCCTGCAAGCTGTCACTTACCCTGTATTTGTGCAGTGGATTATTCATTCCTATTTTGTACCTCTCCATATTGAATATTATTTCATTTGGTCCTCCAGCACCTGAAGACCCCTTTGAACTCTGACCCTGTTCTCCCATGTGCTTGCAGGCCTGTCAGCATAACACCACCATCACATTTGATAAGCATTATCTCTGTTGCACCTATGAAGCCATTAATGACAAGAGTCCCCTCATTGCTCCCTCCCATTTCATGCAAAGTTCAGTGAATAAGCTTTTCCATGGGACTGTGACTCAAATTCCTGGAGTTTCACATGGGATCTGAGTCCATAGCTGCTGTCTGAATATCATGCGAAGGAACATGGAAAACCTTAGCCAAGTCAGAATATAGGACATCTTCTTCTTCTTCTTCCCTGGTTAGTTCCTCTGTCAGAAAACAGAGGGCAGGGGGCTCTGATATTATTTCTTCTTGACAGGCCTGTGTGCCTGTGACTTATCACTTTGTTGGCTTCTACAGGCTTATGCACAGCTCATTTGTCCCACTTTTTCCAGAAATTGCAAATGAGGTGACTAGTACCTAATTTGCTTCACTTCCTTTTCTCTTTCTTCAAATCTATCACTACATGCACTCTTTTCTCACACTTTGGAATCTCATCCCTTTCCTGTGATAGCTCAGAAATATTTCCTAATATTTCTCAGCCAGTTCCCTTAATGCTGGACTTCATCAAGGGTGCAAGAAGACAGGTATCTAAGCAGTGCCTGAACAATCCTAGGATTGTGAGTGGTGCTACACAAAGCCAGCTCCAGTCTCTCAGAGGTCCATTCCCTCTGACTCTGATCATGAGCCAACCCAGTCCTCAAAGCACAACAACTTGTGTGCATGCAGTGTTGACTCTGACCTCATTGTCTCTGCCAGACCCCACTGTTTCTCCTCACTAGTGTGCATTACAGGGGTGCAGACCCATCCAGGAGACTGCCACAAAACTGTTTAGATCTGCTGGTCCTGAGTCTGGTTTGGTTCAACAAGCAGCTTCTCCATGCCAAAATGTAGCATATTCTCCCCCTACCAGCTAAACAATGGTGAGTTGACTAACACACATTCTACTACACAGGTTCAGTTCCAAAAAGGTTGGCAGATAGAAATAATTACTCTTAAAAACACAGTTCATGGTCACCCCAATCTTGTTTTCTACTACAGAACAGGCAAATGCCTTGTGTGTTTATGACTGCAACATTACAAGAGAGTCATACAGTTTGTTTCCACTTTACATCTAAGAAAGAGAGGCACACAGGGTGATTCAGTGACTTGTCAAAAGAAGTACCAACCAAAGACTCTTCTTGCAAAGAAGTACCAAAAATGCTGGATGTCTTCTCAGAGATCAGTGCCCCACAATAACAACGGTTTCATTTATCCAGAACTAGAACACCCCAGAAATTAACTACATCCATTGGCTAAAGCAAACAAAAATAATTCTCCACACCTTACAGCTGAAGCAAAACACAATTGGAGTAAGATAGTAATAGTTTGCTCTTACCTGTAGACTTTACTGGGAAAAGAAATGGACTGACAGTTAGCCAGATTTTGCCTTATGATCCTGGGTACAGCTGCAATTATAACTCTGGAAAAAGGCTGAGGAAATGCTCTCTTTGGTGTTTATTTACTTTGTCAGGTACATTCACCAGATTGCATCAAGGAACTCCCAGAAAAGCATGTGTGAGAATCACACCCCTCCTTGGAAGGTTTTCCCAATCAGAGGTCATGTCCTTGTGCCCTTGGTTTGAGTCACGTGGCTTCCTTGCAGTATTTAAAGAGCAGAATGTGTGCAGGTTATCAATCATCAGGTGTATGCCTTCTGGGGTAGAAGGGAACATTCAGAATTCACAGCTATTGCTAGAAACTTCTGAAAATCTGATTCTTTGGAGGCTGACAGGTGTTTTATTACGTTAAGGAAAAGAACAGTTTGTTTTGCAGTTTCTGGCAAACTTTTCCTTTGAAAGCTCAGTCTTAGTCTGAACTGTGCTATGTTCAAATCATTTTAACTCTATGATGTTTACTAAGCTGTCTTTAAACAATGATTCATCCTAGGGAACTTCATAAAAGGTTCTAGAAACATGTAAGAAAATACTTCTAGGTCTACAAATGACAGGCTGTTCATCTACTCACTGGTTGAGACGTCAATAACAATCAGATGTTGGTGCCTTGAATGCCAATGCTTACTCTTTTTCAGCCTCTAACTTCAGACTTCCAAAGAGGATTTCTGCAGAGATCATCTCCTAACCCAAGACTGTCACAGCAAATCCCTGCACCAGAGCCTGAGGGAATATTTGAGACCCCTCTTTCCAAAGCTAATAAGGCTCTGGCAGTCTGAGGCCCAGCACCCTTTGCAGGTGTGTGTCTCAAGCCTAGCGAAAGCCAGTCCCTGCTGCTGACATGTTGAGGTCACTTTCCAAATGTGATACACTGTGGGAGCAAAAGAATTTCCTCTGGTTTAGTAAGTTTCTTAAAATAGTAGGTAAGTGCAGTGGCAGTGAACAGAGTCAGGGTACTCATACCGAGTGCAGCCAGAAAGGGCCTGTCATGTTCAGTCAACAAAGGAAACTTCCCCCATGCGATTTGCCACCATTGCACAGCTTAAAAGCGGTGGGGGACTTCAAGAGATAAGAGAAATTTTTTCAGTTTCTATTTAAGCCTTCAATGCATCTGGCAGGACTTCAGAAAGGGAACTGCTTTTGTGCCATGGGAGTTGTGCAGTGGAAACTGAGCAGGGGCCAGTTCCACCTAAATCTCCCCTCCAGAGTACTGGAACACGTCCAGGACCATCCCCACCCTCACCGACAGACGGAAGGAAATAGAGAGCACCAGTATTAAAAGATGGGAGCTGCTTGGCTTGGATTTGAGTCAGGTGTCTATAACCCAGGCTGCAGTAGCAGCCTTCACCCTTCGTAAATCAAGAGCAGGTGGGAGAGAGGGAACACGATTTCACCTGCTGTACTGTCAAAAATTTACAAAGAAGAGTCTTCACATCGTTTTCAGTTTCTCAGCCTTTCAGTCTGTCCTGTTATTTGACTGTACACTCCTTGAGTATCCTCACCCTAAAGAGATTTTAACTGAACCCAAATTTGGGTCTACCCGAAAGTTGTCTTACTGATCACATTTAGTTCATGTACCTTCACCCCTTCTCCTCTGCAGTTTTGGCTCCACTGCAACTGAATAGGGTAATTATGAAGGAACCCACACATAAACTTTCAATTTAAAATGTGTGCATTTTTGCCATCTTTCTACTCTCCGCTTTCCTGTTTTTCAGTTTGAGTGAAGCTGATTTCATTCACAAGTGACCAAAATTACAGAAACATTTATGAAGGAAATTAGTTACATTTCGAGTAACATTATTTAGGAATGATGAATACCTCACAGAAAAACCATTAAGTCTGTTGTTGGCCCAGAGGTCATGACTCAAGCAGGCTGTTTGTCCCACAAGGGAAGTTGCCTTTTTCCAATTAGAAGCAAGAAATATTTTGGCAAGCAAAGGCAGAATACATTGAAATGTATTCTGCCTGTCCCCAGGCTGCTTGAGTCTGATGGGATTTCATTCATTCTAACTCCATGAAACTCCTTAGACTTCACTTGATTCAAATACACAAACAAGAGAAATCAGAGTATAGTTACGTACAGAAAGACATCATGAATTTCCAAACCAGCTCCCCTCATTAGTATACTTTGAACTGCTTTGTCTGCAGACAGGATACCTCTCTCAGAAAGTACCAGCATCTGTTTAAGCTAATATTAATCTGCTTTAATAGTAGCAGCTAGTTTGAAACCACTCCACGTTTCATCTACATTACTAACCTTTGATGCAGGGCCTTTGCTAAATGGCAGTGGTCACTTGGTACCCCAGAAGCAGCATTGTCTATCACTTACATATCTCCAGCAGTGGCAGGCATAGAAGAGCTCCTGTGCCCAAGCAGGAGTCACCTCAGCCGTGTTGTTTCACCAGGCACTTTCTTGTGCTCCAAACCACTGGGGGAAGAGCAAGATTTTTGTTGCCTCACTTCCAAACCCAGGTGCAAGCCTGTCCCACGGAGAGAATAAGCCAGCTGCTCACAAGTGATGCTGGGGAAAAGGCACAGCTGATCCACTGATTAAGTGGTCAAGGTCTGGCCTCCAGTCTAAAACAAATCATAGTTATTTACAGAACAACTTGCAAGAAGGGAAGAAGAAAAGAACTTTTATTTACATCTTTGATAGTTATTTTTTTATCTATCAGGTACTCAGCTAAAAGAAAAATATTTATATTAATGGACACAAAAATGTGTAATTTCTTGATGTCTGTGTATCTCTATTCCAATAAATAAAATTAGAAATTAAACCAGCATCTATTTTCCATCAAAATATTGAGCTGGAAAATTTTAAAAATTATTTAAATATTAATAAATAAACACTGATCTCCATAAAGCTGGGGCATTAAGGAAAGCAAAAGCAACCACAAGATTGACAGAAAAATCCAGACTCTGGCAATGCAGTGCTGGTTCACTTCTTCTCCCATTTGCAGTCAGTCAAGCCTTTGACTTAGCTCTTCCCTCTCTCTCTCTTTCCTCCCTCTTATCCCCCGGCAATATTTATTTGCATGTGACCAGGCTTCAGAGGTTTCCCATAAACTGAGGAGCTGAGAGCACATGGCTGTGCCTGGGCTGGTGCAAAGCTACTCCAGGTCTGTGTAACCTGTAGCTCTGCTTCAACACTTGGTTGTAGCCCAGAAACAAACCCCGTGTAGCGCTTGGTGTGGTTGGGTGTAGCTGGAAGCAGCTGTGCAGTGTTTGTATTCCCGCTCCCAAAACACTTCAAGGCCTTGCCACAGCTGAGGGGAAACTGATTAAATGCAGTGTTGCTTTTACTCAGTTGTAGAAGATCTAAAAGCCTTTACCCTGGGCAGGAGGCAACTGGAAGATGCAGCATTCTCCATCACTATTAGACAGAGCAAGCACAGACAGGCAGCCAGTCGTCATCTCTCTCACTCATTGGACATGAAGGATGCTCCATTTTGAGTTACTCCAGCATCACTGAGGATAAATTGGACCTCTTTCTCCAGAATCCCATTTGCTTTCCATTTTCCTCTACTGCCTTCACATCCAGGCCATGTGGCAGTAGAGGGGAAAAAAAAGAGCTTTCACAGACATGTGAAAGCTTGCTTCATACAAGCACTAAAGTCCAAAGAAGACAGTCCAGAACTCCAGTACTATTTTCAGACTTTGTGCTCTGGTTCACAGCCTCTGTCAAAATTAGCTGCAACTGTATAAGCAAGGCAGACAGTCCCTCCTGTATTCTTTACTTTTCTGCTGAAGTTCACCACTCCTTTGGCAAACTTCTGCACCAACTTCTATGAGAAATTTAGAAATTTCAGAAACCTTTGCAGACAAAGTCACTGGTGCCAGGTTCAGCACTCACAGCAGTAGGTGATGTTTGTCTCAGCAAAGACAAGCAGTACAGTGCCTGTGCTCCAAATGAAGCCATAATTCCTCTCCATGTTCATAGAAAAGTACTGGAAGATTAAAACAGGAATTAGAGGAAACAGCATAAAGATGCTGATCTTCAGTGAAAGAAGCTGATCTGTGCTAGGAGGGGTCTGGGATCCTACAGAATTAAGAAGTCACCAGCACACTGGTATTTCAGTGCTCTGGGGTTAGAAGTGAGTTGAATATGATGGTGCTTCACCTCTGATATCAGACTCGAGATGCTGTGTTGATTACAATGATTCATAGTTGAGGTATACACCTTTCCTCATCTGATTCATAGAAATCATGTGGTATTTCTTTTTCTGCACATACTAAATTATATAATTTTATTCTGAGGGCTATTTAGAGCTTTTTGGTGACACAGATTTGTTGCTTTCTCCTAAATATTTAGCTGTGCAAGCTTATGCTGTTTAGGTCTGGAATGTCTCAAGATGGAAGAGGGAAATGAGACTGCCTGGAGCTGAGCCCAGCATTTCTCTGGCAAATGTGCATCAATAAAACAAAACATTTACACAAATAAAGAAGAGATCATTGAGAAAGAGGATGGGGGAACCCAAATATCTCTCCCATTGTGTCCAGCTTTAACTCAAACACAAATGTTAGAGATGGGGGGAAGGGAAAAGAGGAAGAGGATAACATGATAGGCAGAAAAGAATGTGAAAAAGCTGTATACCAGCACAATCTAAAACTTTCCAGGGAGAAAAATGGGCATAAGCAGATAATACTGTGTGGCCTTTGATAGGAAGTCTTCCATTCATAGGAATTCTCTTCATTTCTCCATGACCATGTCTCACTGCTCTTTTTCTCACCATTGTCTGGTCCTGGATTCACAGGTCCTCTCTACAGTTAACCACAGTAAGTATTTTGAGCACAAGTCACTTTGCATAGAGTTTTGGAGAAAAAAACTAAGAGAGACCTACTAAGGGAACTTCCAGAGCTAATAATTTACTTTAATAATAAAACAAACAATCTCTTTTAAACTAGTATGTTTAAGGTAAATGGAAAGGGATGCAATCTTTCACCTGCAGATCAGACAGCAATGAACTCCATCTCCCCCTCAAACTTCACTTTCTGATGTGATCAATGAGACAGAAGCTGTGGTGGTTTCTGTCTGGAGCAGAACTGCCCCAGGGAACATGATTGAGATATGGCAATAAACACCACCAGGTGAGAGCTTGATTGCTATGACCTCAAGAAAGAGTCAAGAAGGTGACAGAAGCAAAAAGATCATCCTTCATTCCAGGGCTGCCTTAAGATAACAAGATTTTCATGGACTTTGAGTCAATCTGTTGTGTTCCTTCAGGGAATTTTAGCTTGACTTACTTTCCATGAAACCAAAACATCATTGAAGTCATATTCCTTCGAGAAAGCAGGAATGCCTATGAGTTACCCTCAGAGAGGTTTTCCTAAGATTAAGTTATATTGGGATAGGAATGCTCATCCAGATAATTTCAAGATACCCATTTATGCAAAAATTAAGCAGGTGAAAATCTGGCATAAGCCGTCGTTTTTTACATAGAAGTATCTGAACTAGAAAGAACATAATTTACCCCTGACATCAAGAAAAGGCAACTGTAAGAGTTTCAGAAGGTCCTAACTTACTAAGAGAACTGGGCAAACTGCCTTTGCTGGTGTTTTAAGAACAAAATTAACCACATGCACTGAAATAAGAGTGTTCATTATTCATTTTCAGAAGAAATGGCCAAAATAAAATTGAAAATTTTTAAGAAGCAACCGGAAAGATTTGAAAATCCATATAAAAACATAGAGAGGCACCTAGAGAAAAGGTTCTTTTATGAGCAGAAGATAGCAGATTAGCAAGAATAGAAGAGGGCAGACATAAGCATATCCATGTAGGAGATCATTTAGGCATCCCTAATGATCTTGCTCTAAAACATAGCTCCACAGGAATTTGAAAGACACAGCCCTTGTCTTGAGATCCTGCTTGAGAAACAGTGCTCACAGGAATGCAAAAGTATCCAGCAGAGCTTTATGGAAACAGCAGAAATACTCTCCATAGTCAAACATAGATATTAACATGGTGCTAATAAATGTCCATTTAATGGTGTTTTGTGCTGTCCTCTGAAGCAATAAAAGCTGAGCTCAATGACAAACCTTTTGTCTAAGCCACTGTGGCAATTCAATGCTAGAGTGCTGCACTGATAAGGTGCTGATACATATTTCTTGTTCTAATCCACTTCCACTAAGGGAAATCCATTTTTCCTTTCTGGGAGTCAGTGGTTTTGTTTCATTTTTCCCACTGAGAAAAATCTCCCAATAATTCACCTATATATTTCTCAAGAAAGCACCTGCAAGCAGTACTTGCTGTAGCACTGAACAACAGGGGAGCCTCCTGCCTGACTTCTGTGAAGCAGCCGAATTTTTGGAGCTACAGCCTCACTTTTTCAGAAGAGACAGCCTCACATGCCAGGTCAATCAGAAAGGCTGCTTCTGTTCACTGCTGAATTTGAATTAACACAAGGCTTTTTCTATTCATCGTTGTTCAATGACTTTGGAATTTTAAAAAATAGAACAAATTGCAACGGCCAAATTTCTGCATTCAAAACAAACTAGCACCAAGAAGGGGATAATTAGTCAGATGAATTAGTCTGTGGAGAGGGAGTCAATCTGGGAAGCATGTGCTTAAGAGAGCAATCACAGAGCTCTGGAGATGAGCTCATGGGTGGGTTTTCCAGGGACTGGGGAAATTACTGAGGCAGCCAGACCAGTAACAGCTGCTGTAACAAAAGCACAAACTAGATGCCAGGCCCTATGAGCTCAGGAGAAAATACAAATGAGGATCTCACGCTGAATGCATGAGGCTCTGACGTCAACACTGTTGCAGCAGGAATGCTCTTGGCCCCTGGGCAAACCTAGCTCCACCAGAACTCCCCCTCCAAATTCCCTCTGACTCCTATCCAAACCCTCTGCCCTTTGAAGCCACTGGACCCCTTTTGTGTTTGTTTGTTGAGAACACAAGGAGCTGAAAGCCTGTTTTCCACTCTGCATCCCACTGCACAGCGTACGGCGTCTGCAGCAATTAAACCCAACTGGCTGAGGCTACATTGGTCCCTGGTGAGTGAAACCCAGGCTGGAACCAGGCAACATGTTCCTGGTTCAGGGTTTCATTGCAAGCCGTAGTAAAGGCTGGGTCTGCTCAAGTTCACAAAGGCTTTGTCAAACCAGCTTACGCTTTGATCACATCTGGCTGTTTTGAGAGGGAAAAATGTGCAGTGTGGAGAGATCCAGAGCCGTATTTGGGGTTTTTTTCCCCTCAGAAAAAACCACTTTGTGTGTAAGGTCTCAAAAAATTTCCAGGCAGCTCAGGGCAGCCACAGTTGCTGAGAACTTCACTCCCACTTCCATGGGTGGGCTGAGTTGCAAGCCAGGCTCTGAGCTGGAATTTCAGGCCACAATTTGGACAGGCATGTGAAAATTTTCATCTCAATAAGAATGAGCAAGCAGAACTTGCCCAAAGCCCCTTTCCAGATACAACTGCTTTGGAGCCATAACAAAGACCTCTGTGAGGGTTTGAACTTGGCAAGCTGAGCCTTGTCTCTGAGATCTGCCTTGTCTGGAGGATTCTCTCTGGAAAGATAACCTTTCCTCTAAGACTTTTAGGTTTCTAGATCCTGGTAAATGTTGTAGAAGGTGGTACACCACGTACAGTTTCACCCCTCTGTGTCAGATCCCTAAAGACAACACACACTGAGAAGAACAGATATTTTTCAAACCTACAGCAGTAACAAACACCTGAGCTGAGCATTCTGTATTTCCAGAGGAGGACTGAGCCAGTGGAGGCTCTGGCAAGAGGGAGCAGCTTTATGCCTGTTGTGTGTAGCACATCCCACCGAGTCACAGGGGATGTTTTCTGTGCCGAGACTCCGCGTTGCCACAGGCCTGTTGCACGTACGGCCCCGTGGAGCATATCACAGTGCAAACAGGAGCAGATGGAGCCCCAGGAGTCCGTGGGACTTCTCCAGCTGTGAGCCTACACGGAGCCAAAGAGGAAGCCATAACAGCTGCTGTCCCCAGGGGACCTGCCAGACCCCCAGGCATCACCTGAAAATCTGGGAAGAGCTTAGCTAGCTCACCCCTCTTTTACTTTTCGCTAAACTGGGTGGGAAAAACTTTCCCTTTTCTACTCTATTCACAAATCAGCCTGTCTTCTGTTCGACTTCTACTCCCCTTCTCCTTCGGTTTGCATTTCACCTATGTGTTTATCCCAGTTTAGGAATGCTACTCCCCAGTTCAGAGCCCTTACTGAGACTCTCTCAAATCACACATCACTCTCTTGCTCCCCCTTCCCCTCCCTCTTCCTGCCCTGGGGGATGGAATTGAGAATTGGGACGCAAAAGATGAAGATCACTGGTTGAGATAAGAAGGATTTACTGGAAACAGCAATGATATAAGAAAACAAAAAAAGTAACAGCAACAATGTTTATTACAAAAGTATACAAAAGAGAGGATGAGTCACATGCAAAAATGCTCACCACAGATCCCAAGACAATGAAAAATGGTGGACAGCTTACTCTCCTTCCCCCCCCCTTTTTTTGGCCAGAAGTCACACCCTTCTTTTACCAACCCAGAGAGTCCCTTTCCTCCACCCTCAACAACCTTGTGAGGTGGTATAGATTAACATCTCTGTCATGGCCAAAACTAGGACAGAGATGCTACTCCCTCACAGAAAATATCAACGAGTGCATGCACTTTCCTGGGATAATGTGCAAGGGCAATTCTTATTCATCACCCATGCATCTCAGTTTAAAAACCAGGGCTCATTCCATCTGAAACACAGCCTTTACACTCAAAAATTTCTACTGCAAATAACAATCTGGGAGATCCTATGGGTTATATAGGCTGCCAGAGAGAATATTCTCACAGATTATGCAGCTTGGTAAAGTTAGTGTTTGCTACAGGAAAAGGAAACGCAACAGGCCTTCCAAGTCCACTAGTCTCAAGGAATTCATCCTTACTCCCAAAGGACTAGCTATAATAAGGATTAAAAACTACAGAAATAGAACATAAGGAAAGTGGAGGGAAAAAAAAAGGTGGGACAGGCATATTTTTGACCTACTCTATTTTCTAATTATTTTGAGAGTTAGAACATTGAATTTTCTGCTAATCATTTGTTAGTTTTTTATTATTATACGCTTTCTCAAAATATTTGAATATACTCTACCATTTTCACCCACACTTTCAAGGGTTACAGTAATAGAAGGTTCTACATAGAGAGTGATATCACAGCCAGCATGGAAAAAATCTCTGCAGCGTGGGAAGACTGAACTGAATTTTAAAAAAAAGTTACTAACTGAAGAAAAAGGGGCTGAACTTCTTCCGCCATGAGAAAAGGAACAGAGAAAAAGGGATAAAGGAAGGAAAGAAAGTAGGACAGAGCTCACTGGGGAACTCAGTAACCAACCTGACTCACCAGTACTCTGGCACAAGTGCAGTGGGGGTCCACGACCTGATTTGGTGTCCCTGGGGATCTCTTGCCCTAGATCTGGCAGGGTCAAAGCCTTCCTCAGCTAAACCTGAAAAAGTCAAGTCTGTGGTAGTGGGGGGGAAGATACGCTGCAAAACTTTTTTTGACAGAACCTGAGAAAATATATCCTGCCCTGAAGGACAGAAGGGACAGTCCTTCTGGATAAGATCTGTGTGTGATGTTCTCTGGGATACTTTCACTTAGTTGCGTATAGCACATTGCTAGTAAGACATTACCAAAGTGTGAATTCAGAGAGGAGAAAAACTCTAGCCAGACTCTCAGAACTGAGCTGTATCTGCCATTTGGCAGAGAGACAAAACAGATATGCTCATAAGTCTGCAAATATGGCAAAAATAAGCAGAAGATTGGGGATTTTTATGCATGTGAAATGGACTTAACAAGAAAAAAGAAAGGTGTGAGTAGGGAAAAGGTAATGTAATACAGTGGGTCTGAAAGCTTCAGTACTGGAGTATTTTTCAAGTCAGACTGGCCAAGATACTAAGAAATCCTGCAGAGGGACTGGGTTTGTTTCAGCAGAAAAGACAGGAGGGAAAAGGAGTGATCTGTGATGCTGGGAAATCAGAATAAATTAGGTTGAGAAAGACCTCTGAGATCACTGAGTCCAACCTTTGACTGATCACCACCTTCTCACCTAGGTCATGGCACTAAATGTCACACTCAGTCTTTTCTTGAACCCCTCCAGGGCCAGTGACTGCACCACCCTCCTTGGGCAGTCCATTCCAATGTTTAACAACCCTGTCTCTGAAGAAATTCCTCCTGATGTCCTGTCTGAACCTTCCCTGGAGCAGCTTGAGACTATGTCCTCTTGTCTGGTTGCTAGTTGCACCCAAAGCCTTTCCCTCATTCATCTGGTCATAAAAATCAATCAGGTTGGTCAGGCAGGACTGCCTTTCTCAAACTCATGTTGGGTGGGCCTGATCCCTTGGTTGTCCTGTGTGATCACACCGAAAATGATCTGTTCCATAACCTTCTCATGCACCAAGGTGAGGCTGACGGCCCTGTAGTTCCCTGGATCCCCCTTCTGGCCCCTCTCATGGATGGGCATCACACTGGCCAACCTCCAGTCATCTGGGCCCTCCCCAGTTAGCCAGGACTGTTAATAAACAATGGAGAGTGGCTTAGTGAACCCTTCTGCTGCTCCCTCAGGACTCTTGGATGAATTACTTTCAGTCCCATCGACCTGTGAGCATCACAGGAGGTCTATTCTGCTCCTTGTCACTGCCCACCAGCTCAGGGAGCCAGTTACCCTGAGGATAACCACTCTTAAAGACTTTAAGTACCTCAGCCTTGGTGACACTCTTTCCTCCTGCCTTCCCTCCACTGAAGAATGTAGATTTTCCTTGGTCTCCTTTTGAGGATAATGTACTTATAAAAACACTCTAATTATCATCTTTTTCAGCAGTGGTCAGATGGAGTTCTAGCTGAGCTTTTGCTTTTCTACTTTTCTTTCTACATGACCTAATGACATCCTTGTACATCTCCTGAGAAATCACAGAGATCCATTTTGTGATGTGTGATGAAAAGGTGTCAGGTACCTTCAGTACTTTCAAATAACTAAATGCTTTTTCTGGAGTACTCAGCTCTGATGGTCTGGGGAAGTTATTCAATTTCCTGAGGATTTCTTGGAAAAGGAAATATGAAGAACAGCACTGCATCTCACTCCCTGCTCTCCAAAATCTTCACATTTCCACAAGAGACATGGTGTTTCTTGGCTGCCCACTGAATGCCACCTCTCCACCCTACTGCATGCCAGCCCATCAGCCTGGAACTCACAGAAGTTACTAAATCCCTCAAGTGATTAAGTAACACAAAAAAGAACATGCAACAGAGAAAAGGTTACATGAAGCCAGCTTCCATCACCAGCTCTGTTTACCTGTCCAGCACTTCTTCCTGTACTTCACTCCCCTCATTGAACCTTGACCTGAAACAACCTGTGTGCTTTTTAAAAACCTTCCACCCAAGTGAACAAGAAATCCTGCTGATTTCAGCACGAAGGAAGAAACCACTTAATGTAAGCAATAATAATGAAATCAGGCCCTAAAAGTTTAGATTAAGCTATGGAAAATTGCACCAGTGACTCATTCTGCCTGGTGACTCCTCCTTTAGGATGCTGAGAAATACAGCTCTGCTTGCAGATGATCTTTGTATGAGGGTGAAAAGAGGAAGCATAAAGGATGTACAACATCATAAAGATGAGAAGAGAGAAAACCTGCAACATATGTTGGTGCAATGGGACAGTGAAGTGCAGCAGACCTGACTTTTTCCCAGGGTCTGTCCAAATTTCAGTCTCTGTGAAATCATAGAATCACAACAGATCAATAACATCCCTGAAGCAGCTGTTGTGTGTCTGAACAGCTGAGCAGTGCAGCCCATCTACTCAGAGTTTATCACTTTGGTGTGCACTGGCAGCACAGCATCAGGTGGAACAGGAGAGCTGGACAGGCAAGTGGTTATAGCATGGGGCCTGCAGCAGAGTGCTTTAAATCACAGACATGGAAAGAGGATTCATCAAAAAAATTCTTTAAAAAAGCATAAAAAGTGGGGAAAAGCCTGGACAGCCCTCCCAAGCCCAAGAAGCAAACCAACATAATTAAAGCCTTTGCATTATATCTCAGAGCAAGGCTGCATGCAGTGGTTTCCCAGAAGCAGGGTCCTGTGCTGCTCAGTGCCTCGCAGCAGCGGTCAGGAAAGCTGGAAGAGCATTGCTCAGCTGAAGGCAGGCAGGGAGGGTGGCAGGGGTGGCAGGTCACCCAGCCCTGCCAGGACAGTGGGGACAGGGGCCTGTGGTGGCAGCCACTCCACAGAGTGGGGAGGCAACACCCAAGCACCATGAAGCACCGCACAGGGGTGGGAGTTGGGAGCATTTTACCAGCTTCCACAAGAAGGGAATAAAACTGACAAAATGAGAGCCTTAATTGCAGAGTAGAGACATATCATCCCCTCTGCTCTGCACCCCTGTGGGGATGTGCCACGCAGATGTCTCTGTCTGGGGTGGCTGCCAGCAGGGCTTTGCACAGGCTTTGTCTCTGGGCTGTGCACTGGCAAAGAAATTATGGCTTTTATGTGCTCTCTAACTGCAATTGCAGCTCCAGCTTTATGTTCCTGCATTGCTGGAAGACAGTTTGTTCCTCCTCTCCCTCATCTAGCCCTCCTGAGGAGCATAGGGGTGTTATCATGGCCCAAAAGACAGATGAGGAGAGAAAAGGCTGATGAGCAAAAGCGCGGATTTGACATTGGAGGCTGAGGTGAAGGTATCCCCATAACACAGGCATCATGCCTGCAGGCAGAGTTGCTGGGAAACAAGAGAGCCAGAGGCAGCAGCTGCAGGGGAGGAATGGAACTGAGCCCACGGTCCTTCCTTGGACACTTTCTGTGGTCCTGGAGGAAGGTCACTGTCATGACAGCAGGAACTTCGGACCTTCATACTGTTCAAGCAAGACTGACAACTCAAAAGAAGGAGCACTTCAGTGGCCCCAGGCATGTGAAAGGAGCACTTCAGCTGTCAGTGGGTAGAGAGAAAGGTGCCCAAAGGACAGATGGTGTTGTGAAACTCATCCATTTGTCAGAGGACAGCCCTGACCCTCTGAACTGCTCACATCTCTGACTGCAAGGCTGCTTTTCACTGGGAAGCAAACAGGCAGCTCCAAACATGAGCTCCACCTCGGGGTCAGAGGGTGCCCCCTTATCACTGCCCCCAGTGTTTCCCTCAGCCTGAGCACATTTTGCAAGGCAAGGCCAGACAGCCCTGCCACTTTTGCCCCCTCACCTTTAGCGTGAGAGGAGGTGAGGCACTGGTTAATTAATTCTGTTATGGAACAGGGAAAAATAAAAAAGGAAGTCTTGTTGTGGGTCCCCCTGAGAATTATTTATTTTGGAATATCTGGCAAATTGGAAACATTTGGCTTCAGATTAAGTGAAATGTTTTATTAGGTGGAAATCAAGTGATTTCCCTTGGGAGGCATTTTCTACAAAAGCCAAAGGAATCAGACAGAAGGGCTGGATTCCCGAAAGAACGGAAACCGTTCCCGGGCTACAGGAGAGAGAGAGGTGGTACCACTTGGGCTGAACTAAGCACCCAGCCATGGAAGGCACTTTGACCTTAGGAGTTATTGGAAATGAAGAGGAACAGCTTCAGCAGAGACAGAGGGCAGAGTAGCCCGAGCACTGGTTGTTCATCATGCAGGAGAGAATCCCAGGTTCATGTACTTCTGTCTGCCCTAATTACCTTTCCTCTCAGAGGGTCCCAACCAACAAACCATCAGATATGCTCCCTGTGTATGTCAGGCTTCTCTTCTGAAGGTATCCTCCATTTCTACAAAAAACCTAATGCAGACCCCTCCCTGGTGAGTGAAGCACTTGGGCATCAGCCTTTGCCAAAGGAGGCTTGGATGTGGGTCTCTCACACCCAAGGATCTTCTGCCCTAGGGAGTGGACTGGGAAACCCAACAGTAACTGCTAGCTAGTTCTGCATAGGAACCCAGTCTGAAAAACATGAGACATCCTGTTACAGAAACATTAAAAAATGGATAAGTCTACACTCAGCCATAGATAGAATGTACTGTAAAAACAATCTGCTTGTTTTTACATAAACTAATCAATCATTTTGAGCAATCGGGTACTGCAGTCTTTGGCAAAATTAAAACAAAATCTGGTAAGGTGGAGCAAAAAAATGTATGCACATGTTTCTGGATTTAATTTTTCTCATATCTTTGCATTAATTATCCTTTCCTTTGGTCAGTGATGAAGATGGACACACTTTTTTTGACCACATGCAGCTTTGTCAGTAACATTTAAACAGACAAACCATGTGGCAGAACCCAAAGCTGTGTGGTACCAGGCAGATGTGCAATGCTCCAAGAGACACATGAGCAAAGCCTCCTATGTTCCACTGATATGTGGGTTCAACAAGGTTATTTGGGATCCATGAGGATGCTGTAAATACTAGAGGGAAGGACAACCAGATTTTGCATAAACAGCATCAAGGTCCACTTGTGTCAGCAGTCAGCACCTCAGAAAATTACCTCATGACAAGGTTTTCAGGGACAGAGAAGTTCTGCACAGATTTCTAGCTTCCTTGACGTAAGTGCTTGCAACACACACTTACTGAACATGATCTTCTTCAGGGCCAATTTGTGCTTGTTTTAATATCCTTTCCAAAATATCTTTCTGGGGTCATGGGAAGTGCTACACAACCAAGTCAAGTGACAAGCATCAGCATGTTGTCAGCATGTGAAAGCAAAAACAAACCTTTTTAAAAGGAATTAGAGAGTCTAATGACTGAGCTAATCTGAAACAGTTCCAGGAAAAAAATGCATCTGGTAAAGGAGAGAAACTAGAGGATTTTACCTCCAGTTGCTCCCCTAGGTGAAATTCCTCTGCACCCCAGATGCAAAGCCAAGCGTAGCAGAGACAGCAACAGGATGGGTAAAGCAGGGATCTGGCATCAGAACAGGATATTCCCAGACTACACCGATTAGTCCATCATTTCTAGCACAGCCTCTGACAAAGCCAGCTCCCCACGTTGCCTTTGCCATCTGTAAAATCAGGAGAACAGGTGGATTTGTCACACTTCCAAACCAGTAATGACCAAGCCTCACAAGCTGTACTGTATTCCCACGCCTGTGAGACAGAAAGCTACTACTGCCCCCGCTTTGAAAATGAGGAGCCAAGAATAGGTGAAATGTAACTGTTTGCCCAAATTTTCACATGAAACTGATGACAGAGCAGCTGACTCAAAACCAGTTGTCCTGTTCCTAGGTTAGGACTTTAACACCTTGCTCCAAGCCTGACCTGAGATTTGATCTAGAAGGTAAATACTGATGGCTGTGGGTGACTTTTTCATTTTTCCTACAGGACTGCAGTTCTTGGAATTCACTTCATTAAGATCTCAGTCTCTGTTTACTTATGGGCAGCAAAATTGCACACAGAGAAACTCAAGCATCCCAAAGCTAGTATAATGTCAATATCCTGTGAAGCCACTTGGAAATGAAGGCACTAGGCATGTCAAGGCTTTAGAGGCATAATATTTCAGACTTAATTTCAGCCTATGATAGGATACGACTACATAGAATTGGGTCAGAGGATCTGTTTGGCCAACAATTAAACTTCCCTAGAGGTTTTGGTTCTCTGGGGTGGGTTTTATTCAAGCCCTAAATATACCTGTGACCAAATTCCCAAGAAAGGAACATCTCCTGAATGCAGAAAATACTAACACCATTTTTTGTTGGTGCTGTTGAGCTTCAAACTCATTCTGTAGAGACAGAACACAACAATATCTTATCAGAAGCTGTAAAACAATTTTTTTTCTTGCAAAGAATTTTAGAAATGACCAAATTTGTTCTGCCCTTAGTCTCCACTGGGTGAGCCTCTGGAGCCTGTGTGCAAGTAAACCTCAGTATAAATTATATTTTAAACAGCAATAAAAGCAGCTGCTATCTAGGAGTATAGTGATTGTCACAACACCTCCAGCCTCATCTGCCCAAAATTTCAGCAACAATAAGGTGGAAGTCAGATCTCAGGCTAGCAGTCTAATAGGATTTCCTTTCAGGAGATATTTTCAATAGCTTGAAATGTAATTTCAAATAGGCATAAAAAAAGTTTGCAAGCTTCCTATGAAGCAGAAATCCTGTGAGATTTTATTACAGAAATGCTGATACATACAAAATATTAGATGTAGGCCAGGACTACAGTAGCTGCTGAGTAAAATGACCATAGTTGGGCCTTTTCCAGTATCATGGCTGCTCAGCACTGAATAAGGACAGCAAATGTATTTGGGAGTGAGCAACAACAAAACTGAAGAGTCACATCAGCCTCACACAAGAACCAAGTTTCCAGGTTCCCAGGAGCAAAAGAAGTTCTTCTTCAGCCAGCCAGAGGATGCAGACTGACTGCAGGGCAGCAATTCCTGGGCAAACCTCAGCAGCTTTGCTTCTGTGCAGTTCCCAGATCGAGCATGTGATACAACAGGCAAGTTATCCAACACGAGACTGACAACTAAAATTTGTCAAACCACATATGTTTGTTTCCATGAAACATTTCTGCTTCAGCACATACACATTTTCTAACTGCATCAGCTTTATTGAAACATTCCTACTCAGTTCCTACTCAGTTTGTGGAAACAAGCTCTACTTAGTTCTACTTGCTCCCAAAATTGCAATTTTTTTCTCATACAAGCTGCAGGAGAGCTGTCATTAGGACCTTATCAAGATTCTCTGAGCATGCAAATGGACAGGGTAATTCTCTTACTGTCATTCATCAGCTGTAGCAAATTGTGTACATGTGCTCCCTTAACCAATTTGTCACAGTACTTAAAAACACCCTAAACAGACAGCACTGACCAGCTCTGCAACCCTTCATTAATTACTGTGGAATCATAGCCTAGCACAGGTAGGTGCTTTTCAGTGTGGAGCCACAGAAATGAACTTTGTTTTGGAAACAAGTCCATCAAAAGGAAAGCATGTTCCAATTAATCACTAATGGCTGACTTCCCTTTGTGTTCAACAGACTGTGCTGAACAAAGGAAACCTAGAGCTTGGAGTATTTAAACAAAAACACAAAGTAGTGCATTGGGAGACTATAAAAGGAAGCAATATACAAGAAATCACATTTCTGCATGTTTTCACAGTACCACCTAGGAATGCAGAGTACTGCGTACAGCCGTAATACTGAGGCCATGGAGTCCTCACCCTTCAGCAGACCACCTAGGAGGTATGAGATGCCCTGCAAATTACTGAATTCTCTTTTAGAGAGAGTACAGCTCTTTCTGAACAACAGAAATGCAATTAAGGAGATGTGTAAATGCACTGAAGAAATTACTGTGGCTCATTACTGACCAGATTTACTGACCCATGCTCATCTGTACACCACATGTATCAGGCACCACATTTCATCCAGAAGAAGACAGAGCCACCATGAGAGATTTTCTCTTCCACAAGTTCAAACTTAGAAGAGTTAAAACAAAAAGGACCTCTGCCCCAGCTGCATAAATAAGAATATTTCCACTCAGAACAGTACTGAAATGGAGGTTAGATAAGCAAGGCCTTGGCAGAAGGAAAAACAAACAAAGCCAGTCCCTGCTACGCCCACTGAGAAGCAGCTTGTTTTGCCATGAAGCAGTTTGTCACACAAGAACTGCAAAGACTCCCTGGAAGGTAAGAGCAACCCATCTGGGTTTCTGTGAGCCCAGACAGGAGGAGAAATAGCTCCCAGTTAGGACGTTTCCAGTGTTGTGAGAGGAGGGCAAAGCTGCAGCCCATCCAGGCACTCAGCAGCACACCACCAGCTAGGTGTTCCCTGGGCAGAGGGCTAACCTGGAGGCTACTCTCGTTCCAGTACACCATGTCAACTGAGAGCAGGAAGCCAGTTTAATCAGACCATGTAATTCCCTGGCAGTCCTCACTTCCCTTAAACTGGTTTTCCACTAATAACAGCCCATCTTGGCTCACACAGTGGTGGGAAGCTGGGGCTCTTCTGCTGAGATCTCAACACGAAGTTGAAAGCAAGAGATATATAAGACCTGGGCAGACATGAGAGCACTCACTTCCACACACTTCTCCAAAGGGCTCCCAGAGGTTTAGGAGAGAGGTCTGAGCTCATCCCAACACCCTCTCAGATATAACACTATTCACAGTCACTCGTGGAGGAGCTTCAGCCCAGCAGCCTCACGACAGAAGCAGCACGGCTGTGCTGAGGCCAGCTGCACCCACTAACCTCCTCTGCCCTTGGAGACACCTTGTCCTTTGTTTTTGTTTTGGGTAGGCTGACTGATGAATAGCTCCTTGACTGAAGGGATGATTCAGATACAGCTCTAGCAAGAAGAAACACTTGTGCTATGACAGTGACACAGAATGCAGCATCTGTTTTTGTTGCTCAAGTGTCCTTTCCCCTCCTGCACCTCCCTCAGCTCTCTCCCTCTAATTTTATTCCCAGAGCCGAGCAATTGCTTTTAACAAAGATGGTTGAGTCATTTCCCAGCTCTGATGTGCCATCTACCAAATGCTTCAGATGACTGATGCCTTAAGAAAGAACCCTGCCTGTTCCCTTGCTGCACATTTTAAAGCAGCCAAAATGGAGCAATTATACCCAATTTCTGTGACAAAGAACACAAAGACCTGTCATTATCACAGCTTCCCCTTGGAAAGGCAGTGGGTGAGAGAAGGAAATACATGATCATTGTCACAACAATAACAGGCTGATGCATGCCATGAACCACAGTCGGCTGTGAGTCTGCATCAGGAAGGTGTCTCTTCATGTGTGCAAATAATAAAGCCCATGAAAGATTGACCTGGGCATTACAGGAAGGCACCACTGCTTGATGGTGGGCCCAAGGGAGCAGTGGTGTCCCTGCAGAGAGCTCTCTGCCAGACAGCTGCCTCTACACCTGTGCTCCAGCTCTGTGCTCTCAGTGCAGACTCCAGAGGACACCAGGCATGGCACACCTGGTTCCCTCCACCATGCAGCATGGGCTCTTCACAGCATACCCAGACCTCCAGAACAGGCAAGGCACCTCTCTGGGGAGCTGCATTACTGTGCTCTGACTTTTCAACACAATACTCACCTCTAACAGGCAGAAAATTCTGTCAGACAGCTGCAAAGTAACCTTTGTATAAGGCTACAGAATATTTTTCTGTGGCTTCACATCCACCATGGGAGAACATGTGTACCTTTGGCTTTTATTCCCTCCTATAGGTAGTCCTGTAAGAGATGTTGAAGGTTAACAGAGGAATGGCCATGCCTATGATCCCCAGGCAACACTGGCATCTGCTGTGGATTTTGGCAAGGCATGTACACAGCACCTTGCTGGGTATTCCCCTGACTGCCTCAAGCCACACAGTGCATCCCTCCCTCCCCACACACATTTTCATCCCCATAACTCCCCCACATTTTCTTGGTCAGTAGTTCCTCATGGACATAACTGCTTGGCTGCTGCCTGGCTCAGAAGATGCCTGACATGCTCGAGTGTGCCTCACAGCAATGATGAGTCCTTCCCTGGCAACAAAGAGGGGAGGCAGCTGGCCCTGTTCTCTACACAAGACTCATGTACAGCAGGTTGGAGACCTCCAGCTTTGTTCAGCCATAGTGTGAGGCTGACAGAGGAAGGAAGAACAAAGCAAACAAGTCACTCTCCTCAGACCTGAGCTTCTTTGCATGTCCCTCGTGTCTGGCTGCAGTTAATACTTAGAACTTGCATGCCATCACAAATTTCAACAAGCAACACAGGAAATCTTTCACCAGCCTGACCACTCCCTTTTCAGGGGGTCTGTACCGCTCCAGCTTTTCCCTTCCTTCTTTCCCACCTCACTTTCTCTGCCCTCATATTCTGTTCCTCACAGCCCATAACTCTTTCAACTCACCGCATTGGCTTCTAAAACGTGGGACCTGTTACACCTGAGTCAAGCCCTTTCCATCTCATGGCTAAGGCTCTCCTCTCCCTGCTGCTCTCTCATGAGCCCAGCAAAGCCCCATTCCCCACTGACTGCTGTCTCCAGTCAGCATGGACATGTTACACACTAGCACAACCCCTACCAGCCACTGCTCCTCATCCTTTGGTGTTTTAAGCTCAAACCAACACAATATAACCATGCAAGTTTGAGATATACTTTCCTGCTCCCATCTAACAACAGTTAAATGCAATGATTTGCTAAGGTCTGGTCCTGAAAGTCAAAGACCAGAGAGTCCTCAGTTGTTCCAGTCCATTCCCTGCACTCAGACTTCAAACTCCTGGCTGGGTCCAAACAAAACAAACCGATGAGAAGTCTGTGGCTTGAGCCTGCTCTTTTACTGGTTCAACACTTTATGTTGCTGAAATAAAAGTGTGAGAGCAGAATGAAGGTAAGGACCAACACTCAGGAGTGTGTAAAGCTATATACTATTGGTATTGTTGGCTGGCTTTCTAAGTAAGTCAGCCTATACTTATGTTTTCAGGTTTGAGCCTAGCCTATATCCCTTGAAAAAAGGCCATGCACACCTTCCCATCCACAAGGAACAGTCCCAGGGAAGAGCTCTTCCAGGCATTTTTATATTTTTTAGCAGTATGAATGCCCTTGGACAAAAGTCATCATTGCTCTGTGGCAGGGTCAGATCCAGCCTTGCCAAAAGTACAGCAAAGTTTTCTTTACAGCTGAGCTCTTGTCTCCCCAGAGCAAGTCTCTGCCTCAGACACCACTGCCTGTCAACTCATTTCTCTGTTGTCATCCGAAAGAAGGAATAACAAGTGAAAAATCACAAACCAGCATGGCCTGGGAAAATTCTGACAGCCTGACAAAGGAAAGCAGAGGAAGTATCTACTTGTTTATACATTTTCAGATCTTTGAATAAAGATTTCCCTGAAAAAACATCGTGACTTCCTCTAACCAGATGAAGAAAAGAAGATGTCAGCTTGTATCTCATCAGATTTTCTGGTGTAAAGTCTAAACCAGGTATTTAGATGGATGATGCCATTCAATGACAGTAATGTCCCTTTGAAAAGCACTACCTGCATTTGAAAACACAGACTAAACCAAACTCACTGAAAGAACAGAGTGTACAGAAACTGCATACCACCCACTCATCCTTACAGATGCAAAACAACTGAACCCACAAGGAAGAAAACAAACAGGGAAGGCAGCTGGAGCACAATGCCTGGCTCAGGCAGCAGCAACCAAGCAGCAGCTGTGTCACAGAGGTGGGTAAATGGCTGCACAAGCACAGCCTTGGGCATGTGGTCCCCTGTGTCACCCCAGAGACCCCTCTGGAGCTGCCAGGGGTTCCAGCTGCCTCCTGCTCTAGCATGCTTCTCTAGCACCAGAGCATATTTCTCAACATGAAACACACTTGGAGAGCTGTAGTGCCCCAGACTTCCTTGAGTACAGTAAGTACATGCTTGGCCCCTCTTAGTTCAGACACTTCAGGAAGGGCAGCAAGACTAATATGGGAAATGGAAGGGAAAGCTGGTATGGGAATACATTAGATCTCAATAAAGAGCACAACAATAGGATTACATAGAGTCAACAAAGGACTGAGCAAGCAAATTTTCCTTGGCTATTAAGACACAAAACAGACCCTGATGAAACTGGTCAAGCAGTGCAAGAGGCTCTTGGAGAGGCTGTGATTTCACCATTAATGAAGGTATTCAGTAATCAGCTAGATGTGGCCTGAGTGGCTTTGCAGTTGGTCTTGCTTTGAGTGGATGGAAGGACCGGGGATCTTCAGAGGTCTCTTCCAGTCCAAATTAAAACACTGGTGCGTGATCAAAAGCTACCATTAAGAACTGGAATAAACCAGGAGCTTGAGAATGGCTATTCACAGCATTTAGGAAGAGAACTGGGGGATTGGGGGGAGAAATCAAATGCAGAACAATTTGGAAATATTCTGTTATTAAAATAAACTCGATCAAATAGGTTTCATTGATGTCGTAGGCCATATGCCTGACATTCCTGATGCTGCTGGATGCATCCAGAATGGGAAAGCCAGACTGAGGAGAAAAGGAGAAGCACCTTTCTCCACCTTCAAGAGATGTCTTTCCTGCCCACCATGCTTTGCATGTTGCAGAGGCAGAGGTAAAGACCTGCCCTAGGAAGAGGCATCTCCCTGTCCAGTGCCGGCAGGTTCCGGCAGGCAGGAGTGACCTCTCCTGGAGACTGCCAGCCCCGTAGCCCTGCTCCAGGGACAGCAGGAGCCCAGCCACAGGCTCTGGTTGCCTCTGTTTGGCCAGAGCACAAGAGAGAGCCCCCTGACAAATCTCTGCAGGCAGCCCAGTGTCAGCCCCCAAGACCCACTTACAGCAGACACCCACCATACCATTGTCAGCCTGCAGAGAAACACCGTTGGAAAGCACCTCTGTTTTGTATCCAGCATGAGCAGGGCTACCTGATAATGGAGTGCCCTCTATTTCATCCTTAAACACAGTTCTTTAAGTAGATTTGATACAAAAGATATCTAAATCCAAAGGGCCTACTCCAGTTAACCTGTCTTTGGAACAGAGTGAAATGCAGAAAGGTGACTGTAGAGAACAGTGACAGTTATTAAAAGTAGTGGCCTAATTAGTCACATAATTATATAATTACAGAAAAAATGGAGTTGGAAGGGACTTCTGGAAGTCATCTCATCCAAGCTCCTGCACAAACAGGTGAGATTAGGTAGTGAGGCTGCTCAGGGACTTGTCTGGTTCAGTTTTAGTATCTGCAGAGACAAAAATTCCACTTTCTAGGAAAGGTGCTTATCTTTTTATGGGGTCAGGTCTTACTAAAACACAGTCCCATATTTGGTGACATCACTGGTTTATTTTATACAGATAGCTTCATCAGTACATTTATGTCAGGAGTCATTTTACAGCCTTGCTTGACATTGTCCTATGAAAAGAGCAACCCACAAAATTAGTATTGCTCATGGAAAGCAAATAGCATTAACTATGATACAAAAATGGTGAGCTTGCAAAGGCAAGGAGCATGCTCAGATGTACAGGCCTACCTAAAAGCCTGCCCAACATGGCAAATTAAGTTGTACATTATGGTGGGTAAGCTTCCAAATCTGGATCGCTCACATGGCAGTAAAGGATGGTGAGGGTTACACGGGCACAGTGGAAGAGAGTCCCTCACAAAACAACATCTCCATAAGGGATGATTAAAATCTGACTCTACCCAAGGGTCATGGTACATAGTGAAACAGGATCCTGTTGTTAGAACAAATGTGATTCTTGGACCTACAAGCATGAAAATATCCTGCAATACCAGAGAGGTGGCATTACCTTACTATGCACTGCCATTGGAACAGCAGTGGAAACCACTCCACTATATCAAAGGAGAATGTGCAGTTTTATGTCAGTGTTCACAGCTGAAAAACAACACAGAAATGGTCAAGAGTTCAGGGAAGAGCTTCAAGAAAGATACAGCATCTGGAAAACATACTTCTAGCAAGAATCTTAAGAAGGTCAATCCAAGTTTACACAACAGAAGGTCAAAAGATGATTTGTAATTATCAGCACCAGAAGAAATAATAAGAAAGAGGGCTTTTTAAGCAGGTAGAGAAAACATCCCAGGATTATAATCTGATGCAGTGGTTGGAAGCCAAGCAAATTCAGAGGAACTATATATAACAAAAGCCATTAACTGTTAGACCCATTTACATAGGAATGGGATAAGATTCCACAGTCTGAGACCTTGAACTGAAGGCAAAACAGCCTTTCTTCAAAGATACAATGCATCTCAAGAAATGTTGGAGCAGAAATTATTGGGTGAGATTTATTGTCAGAACAGATAATCATAAAGATCCTTCAGGTCTTAAAAATATGAAAAGTGCCCAGGAAGAACAGAAAAGACCTCTGAAAGCACTGAAATACATCTGAACAAATTGTGCTGGGTTATGAGAGAGATTTTAATTACTATTAGAAGTTGCAAAAGAAAGTGAAATCTTTTTGAAAGTCACAATTTCTTTAATAAATATTAAAAATCCAATGAGGAAATCCTTCCTGAAGCTGCCAACAACCAAAGAAAAGAGGAAGGACATATGTAGAAAACAAAATAAGAGGTCACAGAACTACTCATTCTCTGCAAAACTTGAGTGTAAATGTAGATTAATTTTAGTGCAATTGAGAGCAACACCTAGCCTCTCCTTTTAAACAAATAAGGCAGAGTTTTGTACTCTCATAAAATCAAACACAGAAAACAAAGGAAGGCATAAAAATTACAGTCTAGAGATTGCTCAATGTTGTTGAGTTTGCTCTGTCTGCCCAGTTTTTGGAAGCTGGCCTCATGCCTTGTGTTTTTGTATATTTGCAGAGGATTTGTGGGTGCAGAACGCCACCAAACCAGGCACTTTGTGCTGGTGCCAGTGACAATGCGCAGTTGCAGGCTGCAAGGGAGACTCAAGCTCTGGCAGAGGATTGCCTGGGAAGTGCTGTTTGGATGTGAAACCAGATGGTGTTTCAGTGGTGTTTTGCTTTGAGATTTCTGGGTTTGCTCAAATCCAGGAAACTCAGGAGGAGGGAAACCATAAGCAGATGAAAACATACCCAACTAACAAACAGAGTTTGCACAAGCTCCCCTGTGCACAATCTGGGGAGAAATGTAACCCTGGCCTTTCCCACAGGAGCCACACTGGATCCAGCACAGAGGAGCCACGCCGCGAGCGAGGCCATGCGGACAGTGGGAGACCTACAAACCCAGCTCCTTGGGCAGATGGGAAAGGAGACAGGAACTCAAAACAGAATAATGCTTTACAGAAGATGTTGGGTTTTTGGTTTTTTTTTCTAAAATAAATCTAAAAACAACCAGCAGCTGGTTCTCATTTCGGTCTGCAGATGAATAGATTCGAGCAGAAAAGCAGCGGCAGATGCCTCGGTGCTGCTCTGCAGGAAGCAGAGAGGCAATTATCCACACAGAACTCACCCCTGGGACTCACAACCCAGGAGGCTGTGCCATGCCAAGCTGGCCCACGGCTGGAGAGCTGCACCCTGCCAATGCCTACTGCTGGTGCTCTTCCAGCCCTAGGTGTTTCCCTCTGGGGCATTACAAGGCATGGCTGTCTCTGGGAGCTGGAATAAAGGCTGTCCTTTCCTTTCACATCCTTAGAACTGCTCGTGAGCTTGGGAACAGTGGAGGGAGGCACAAGAAGAGAGCCAGGACAGACAAGGCAAGACTTCCACAGGTGTCCCCAGGAGGGAGGACGGAGCCTGTACTGAGCTCTCAATGGTCTTTTAGGCACAGAAAGCAAAGATAATCTGCCACTTAGAGGTTTTTCCTACTCAAGTCCCCATGGTTTTTCACAACTTAGATGCAAGGGAGAAGAGCTGAGGGCCACAGCTTTTCAGGAAGCACGTCACCTCCCTCCATGTGCACCTCACTCTGTGTGAGAAAGCCCCTTGAAACCACCTCCACAGGCCCTGCTGGACTTGTCCTGAGAGCCTCTCTGATAGGTTTCCAAAACTGTTTGGCCACAAGGGTTCAAGTCGTGTCAAGTGACACAAAGGAGCCCTGGGACGCAGTCCAGCCATCCTAAGTCAAGCCCCCCTGCCTGGGGCTTACCATCTCTCACACCACCCTGCCATCCTCAGCCACAGGGGTCTACCTGATAGAGCAGCAGCAGCCTGGGCAGCTCCAGCCAAAGAGCCAGCAGTGGGAAGTCCAGTAGGTAGGGAATTGGCTCTGCAAGGTGGCTGCACATTTCCTGCACTTCCAAGGGCCACCCTTGTGCCAAGAAGGGGACCAGAAGGCTGGAGCTACTTCTATGGCTTTTACAGAGCCTACAAAATCCTCTCTCCAAGGGGGTGTATATAAGGAAGCTGCACTGGTGGATTAGTTGCAGCTGAGCCTTGAGGAGGAGGCAGCAGGTGGGTTGATGTTGGGGCAGGACACACAAGTGTGTGCTGCAGAGGTAGTCTCAGAACAGTCTAGCCCAACTTTCCTGCTCCCCAGGGCTCTTCCTGAGCAGCTGGCTGTAGGTGTGCTGCAGGATTGTTTGAGACTTGCTGGAGCTGGGGTCAAATGAGAAACAATATGGGTAGGGATTAGCACAGCTGGTTCATGACAATCACTGTCTCTTCTGAGGGCGGGGTCCTGTGTGTTTTCCAACCATTCCCATCCATGCCACAGTCAGTGTCCTTTAGTGCTAAGCCTAGATCATAAACTTCCTGGGATGGACTCTGTGAATTTGTATATAAAACAAAGGGACAGCACATACGTGCTGTATATAAACGGATATTGGAGTAAGGAACTCTGCCACAGTTAACATTTCCACAGGTCAACCCGAGCCCTTGTTATGATTGCAAGTGGTTTTTCAAGTACAGCTCTTCCTGTGGAGGAATGTGCTTTTTAAATATCTGTAACATATCGTGCACGGATACATCGCTGTGTCAACAGCGCACATGCACGCTCAGCACTGCAGTACTACAGGCTGACACTTACCTCATGCTCTCTCCTCATCCACAGCCTCCCAAAAGCCAGAACACTTTTCAGGGATCCTGGTCTGAGAGCAACCTGGCCTTGCTAAGTTAATGTCACGTCAAGAGGATTGATTGGCTTTCTATGGCCCTGGAAAAGCAGCTTGTGATTTGTTTCAGACTAAATAGCCCAGTTTCTCTGACTGTTCCTGCCACCTTACAGCTACCTGGCACAGCAAGCTGACAGCCCTGGTGAGGGAAAGGGCCACAGAGGAACACGAGACTAGCAGGCAGTAATTCTTGCTCTTGTTTAGAGCTGGACTAAAAATAGAGGTTCTTGAACCCATTTCACTGTAAAAAGCCTGCATAATTCAGACAAGTTTTACCAGTAAATTGCAGCTACAAAGAAAAAACCCCACAGCCTTAAAAGGTCTGTGGAAGCCCATCCAAAGCAGTGTTCTGTCCAAGTGCCCTTTACGAGAGGGCGGTGGAGGACAGGGTGGGAACTCAGATGCTAAAGACAGCTCTGGCCTGTCGGGAAAAGAGCAAACTTTGCCCCCAGTCTCTGGTGTGGGCCTGCCACCAGCACAGCATGTCCAAGAGCTCTGCACCCAAAGCAAGAGGCAGCCCTTTGCTTACTCATTTCTGTGTTGCACCCCCAGAATATGTGCAGACTGTGTACTGCCTCTGCCCTGGGAACTGACTTCAAGGGAACTGACTGCGGGAAATCAGGAGGAATCTTTGCTTACCAAACTGCAATGCAAGCCTTTTAAGATAAGTTCTATCTCTATATTTATATAAATATCCAAAGACAAAACCAAACATGAAGTGCATTTGCAAAAAAACCTGAACAAATACAGCCCCCAGATACACAGACCTTGCTCCCCTTGTTGCTCAGGTGAGATATCCCCTTTGTTTCTGCAACACTGTGAGTATATGGGGTTGACATTCTCCACCAGTCTCCTGCCTTCAAGTGTCATTTCTGGTTTCCTCTACTTTTATTCCTTAGGCCCCTACTTGCTTCCTCCTTCCTTCTCACAGTCTGCCCTCAGCATTTCCTCAACACAAAACAGAGGCTGTGACCTTCTGCAGATGGTGTAGTCAAAGATGAACTAGCAGAGCTCACCCCTTCTCATTTGGCCTATTAAGAGTTTCCCCACAAGTATTCAGGTTTATTTTATCAGCTACCACTTTTAGATGTTCAGAGATGCAAACTTTCTCTTAATTCTAAATGCTAAACCCTCTACTTAGATTCAATAACTTGAATGCCCCTTCACTAGGTGAGGAGCAGCACCTATCCCTGAAAATGCAGGGGACAGAATTCAGCTGAGTCAAGATGAAAAAGGTGAGTTTATTCTCCAGTTGAAAACATTGCAGAACTTTTAGTAGCCACAAGGATGCCCAAGCTTTACTACATAGCACACATATCAAAGCTGACTTCCATGAAAAACCTGCATCAGGGTAAATCCATCTTTGTTATGAGTAGGAATAGCTGTGACAAGGCAGCTGGCACTTCAGGCTCTGAATTCAGGAGTGCATGAGTGGAAGGACATCTGTGACTCAAACCTGTTGGTAAGATCATAAAATGTCCTTTCCAGCTTTCCATGAAACTATTTGGACTGCTGTCTGACACTCCTGGCACCAGCCCTCCCTGAGAGGGAGATGCTTTCATCTGTATTTGCACAGGGGAATTTATTGAGCGATTAAATCAGCAGCAGCTTCCCCAAGGCTCCAGCTGGCACAACAAGTAAGGCAGAAAGCAGCCAAGAAAGTGGGGCAGTGAGCCAGGAGCAGCTGCCTCCTCCATGGGACTTCAGGTGCCATCCTCACTCTCAGCAGCATGGTCTCTGACATGTCCTGGGCACGCTGTCACGGAGCAGGGCCTGGAGTCACGCGAGCAAAAACACTGCCGGGGTTTCCCATTTAGGCTGCAGCATCATCAGACACATGGCTGCACTTTCAGATGGCAGACCCAGTTTTTCCATTAAAGATCCACCTAGAAATAATGGGGGAAGCCCAGGCAGGGAAAACAAGTATGGTGACATTCAGCAAAACTCCTCCACTTTCATGATAAATAAATTAGTCTGGAGGCAGTGAGCAGAAGCATCCCCAGCTTGCTGCAGCACAGTGAGTCATCCCTTACTCTTTCCACTGTTTAAAGACTGCCCTGCTCAGCAGCCAAACCCATCTGTGGAAACAGAAGAAAGCAGAATGGACATGAGCTAGTAGGTAAGGGCTGCCATTTGGCTTTGGCTGGATCCCTTATACAATCAAGTTAAAGGAGTAGTATTTAATTGGAAAATTGTAACTGCCCTGCTGCTGTTGAGAGGGTGACACGCAACTGGTAAGTCAGGTTTATTGGCATTTTCCAGGCAATAAATGACAGGTCACAAGATCCTGACAGTGCATGGATGGAGGTCAGCAGTAGCCACAAGGACTGTCTAGTCAGCCTTCAAACTTGACATAATTAGAAATATGATCTGCCTGCTCACCTCAGGCCAAGTCTTCTTTCCTCTCACAAACAGTGAAATAAAATAGGGAGAAAAAGATTGGCTAATATCCCTTGAAGGCTTGTTTGCATCTACACATTAACATGTCTGATGGCTTCTGTTGCTACCAGGCTTTACCCTAAAGAAACAAGAACTTAGCAACATTGTGGAAATTCCCATATCATCCTGAAATGTTTATTGTGACTGTCAAAACATATGAACACATATTTTGCACATCCTAAAACACTAACTGTGTCCCAGGTCAGGAGAGAGAGAAAAATTGATTGGTACCACTATATTCTTGATTAAATGCAACAATCCCCCTCTTCATAGTAAAGAATTTATCATTATTATGCTGATGCAGGGCCTGGATCATGCATCTGAAACTGTCTCAGGTATCACACACTCAACAGGCTTTCTGCATAGTACTGTTCATGAACCCCTTCTGACCTGCATTTCAGATGCCTGGTTTTGAATGCAAGAGATATAAATAGATCAAGGCCAGATCAAGTGGTCTTCAAAGTCACTATGACAAATGCCAGAGGACAGCAATGCACCATGAATGTAGCAATATTTTCCTAAATTTCTCCTATGGCAACCTCTACCAGACCCCAAGATCTCTCATGTTACCCTCCACCCCTCTGTTGGGGCTTTCTCCTTTGCCTGCCACCCCTTGCAGTAGGTCAGGCAAGCCAGGCAGTAGGTCACCATACATATTATTCCTCAGATATGTTAAAATTGATTTAGATTTGATGAAAGATGACAGCCCCAGAGTCCAGGACAGAGCAGTAGGGCAAGCTGCCCAGGTACTGCCTGGTATCAAAATTTCTCCAGGGAAAGGGGGCATTTAATCTTTTAAATAATTAATCATTTAATCTTCAGCCAGCTCCAGGTTTCCTTCCCTGGGAATGCCAATTAATGTTCGATATAGCATTTTCTAAAGTATAACTCTGAACAGTTTATGAACTTGGCAGAGATGGTGAACTCACTGGAGACCATGGAGTGGCCATGAGCTGACTGTCAGCAAGGGTTTTTGAACACAATTAGCCAGGGTCATGCTCTAAGCAGTGACTCAGAAATGAGTGACTCTCTAACCTTTTTGCCAACCTTGCTTCTATGCCTCCTAATGATTGCTAAATTGAATCTGAAGCAACCCCACTGATGACAGGAACAAGAGCTCTGATTCCTGGGAGCAAGTGTTGATGACAGAAGAATGGCTGGTTTAGTAAAGCACTGGTTCCTGGGCTCTGCTCCATCAGATGAACGTTTCCTCATTATGTCCCCAAAATCCCCTGGGCAGGGGAACATGAAGTAGAAGCACACTCAGTTGTTTTTCAGAGACTTGCCCCTCCAGGCTGTCAAAGATCTGAAGGAGCTGGCAACCAGCCCACACTTATTCTGATAAATGCTATTTGCAACTAAAACTGGATTAAAATAGCCTCTGAAAGCTTGTCTGAAGGGGAACAAGCAGTCTTCTTCAGAGATGCCATTAGCAGGAAGATGTGGAGAAGGCTATTCTGAGGGCTGCTTATTTTTGGCTTTCACCCCACTTTGTCATTTGCCCTGGCCCAATATAAGGAATAAGGAAATTATAATTAGCACTTGTGGCACTGTCAATGAGAGCAGCAAACAGGCTGTGGCCAAAATTCAAACTCTAGTCTCCTCTGCTTCTTCATCCATTCCCCTCCCCATTATATGGACCCAGGGAATCTGAGCTTTGGCCACTGTGTCCACCAGACAGCATGGATTCTCCATTTACCACAAAACAGTGATATATCAGGAACTAGGCACTGGCCATCTTTTTTGCCTGTCTGATCCTGCTCTTAGTCTTGTGGATATCCAAATATTCCCTTCACAGCTATCTGGAAGTGAGAGAAATGCAGAAGTTTGCAGGGAGAAGTTTTAAGGGTTAACAGAAGGAAAGTGCCAATTTCCCATTACGTTTTTAATCACTAAATAGCCAGATACAATTAAATGGTCAAACTGAGAGGAAGAGATGAGCTGATGCTGTGAGAAGAGAGGTGCACAGTGCAAAAAAATGTAGTTTTTGGTCTTAGAAGACAAGCTGGTAGGTCAGGATTTCCAAAAGCTCATCCCACTGCTGCAAGGCAGGAGCTGACAGCAGTGGTGGGAGCTTTGCCATGGCACTACACTGGGAGCAGAGTGAGTCTCTTGGCCCAATATCCACCACAAATTCAGGAGCTTTTGCTGTTCCCAGAGTTAGCTGTTGCAGCTCAGCTCTCCAAACTAACCCTTCTCAGAAGGGACAGCCCCACCAAATCCCAGACATGACCAAACAGAGGAAGATGGGGATCCTGTCTCCCCTGTTTAGCTGGTTGGTCTGTATGCCCACCTCCCCAACACCATGAGGACACCCTGACCAGCACACCAGATGCCCATTTCAGTCTCCACAAACTGCTTGCTCCTTCTTCCCAGCCTCCTGGGGGTCAGTGTACCTCATAAGACACCAAAGGTCACAGACAGAGCAATGTATTTTGGCTTCACAGTGAGGTGAGATACAGTCTGTCTCTTAGAATAATCCTAGAGTTTTGTACCCCGACTGCAGCCAGGACCTGGGACACCAGGTTTGCTCTTATTCATGTCCTGTTCCCACAGCACCTCAAAGTTTTTATCCTCAAAGGTTTTATCCTCTGTGCTATAGGTCTAAAGTTACTTTGCAGTGAATGCAGGGAGTGTGGTGGGAGGGATGCAGGAGTCAGGCAGGAAATTCTAGTTGTGCTGTTTCAGACATCAGGGTACCCCACTCAATGGCAATTCTTCTTTAAGGTACACTATGACTCAACAGCTTTGCTGTCTTTCCCTGTTTTCTGCAGTCTCCAGACTCTTCCTAGGCTACAGCAGTCTGCAGTAAGCCTATATTACCAGCCTTTTCTTCTTCTAGTTGATATTCTGGTAATCACCAAGCCATGAACAAAAAATTCAGTTATAGCTGATACTCATACTCGACCCAAGGCATCAAGCTTATGACTGCTTAATAGCCTCCTGCCTCCATGTAAATATATTTTTGCATTGAAAGACTCGTGCTTTACATATTTATTAGTTAATTACAAATAAGGAATTAGGAAATTAATCCTGTGTATGTAATGAATCATAAATTAATGTATTTTCCCTTAAAAGCATCATGGGTAACTGTAAGGAAATTAGCTGTCTGTTTCACACATCCTTATAATCCTTGCCTTCCTCCTCCACATATTTACTGACATGATTCTGTGCACAGTCATCCTTTTGGTGTAGATTTGCAGCTTGTGGATCTTTGCACTGGAGTTCACAATACTCCACTGACTGATCTATTAGCATCCTTCCAGTCTCCCTGCTTAGAAATGCACATTAACCCCTGTATAAAGATGAAGAAAGACAAAATGCCATTAATTTTCTGTTGCCTTTCAGTTAACAGGAATGAATTTGCAAAGAACCATGGTTCATAAAAGGAGTAAACAGAATGGGTTGTTTCAAAACCTCTTTGTCTCCATCTGATACGAAACTGCTCAAAAGTCATGATTATTTTTTAATAGTTGATGCATTTCCTCTCTCTTTTCCCAGCTGACCAAGAATACTGGAATCCCATTTTAATGTTTTTTTCTTTCCATAACAGGAAGTGTGGAAAGTGTTATAAGAAGCAAAAGGAGAGCCAGACCAGAGGCTTCCAGGAGCCAAGATAGTAAGAAAACCTCCTGAACTAGCATAAGATTTACAGTCAAATTGCCAGACCTGGGACTCAGAGCTGAGTTATGGTGACATGAATTATCATGAGTAACCAGCCACGCACACAGGACGAGCCAGGACTCTCACAAGGCAAATGAAATTAAGCTTAGCCTGTGATGAAAGACAGTAAGATGATCTGCTCCTCCTGGGCTGCAGCACGTACACTCAGACAGCTGCCCCAGCTCAGCAGCTGCACTGGGACTTGCAGTGGCACAGCAAAGCCAGGGAGCGTGGGAGGGAGCCCTTTAGGCCCCAGAGCCCTTCAAAGCAAACTGTCCCTTAGGGATGTCTGTGTCACAGGGGACCAGAGCACACAACAGAAGCAGGAGAGATGACCACAGGACACTCTGCTGCACCTTCCCAGAGCAGGCTGAGTGTGCACTCCTCAAACAGGTGCCCCAGGGGCCAGAGGAAGGGGACTGTAGCAGCAGGCAGAGCGTGCAGCCAGGAGCAAGAGCTGTCACTGCAAGAGAGTCGTCACTGCCCCCAGGCTTTGGAACCTATGTCACCTCCACCCCTTTCCCATACCTGCAGCCAAGCAGGCTGCAAGCTTCCCTTTATGAAAATGTTGCCTGCCCAGCCTTAGGTCAGCCACCTCCTGCCCCCACATAGCCAGGTTAAATAGCAGCAGTGACACATCAGCTGTACTGCAAACACCTCCAAAGGTGTCTGGATTTAGGAAGATGGAAAGCCAATGTAGAATCTCCAAAAATCACCCTGGTGTGCAGGCCAGAAGCAGCACTTCATTCATTATTGCCATGATGGTTCCAGGAAATGTTTGAAGCATGCCAGGAACCATCACACTGCAGCACCAATGGCATCATGTGCTGGCACAAGATAAATAGGGTGCTCTTGCCCTGTACTCTTTGATCCTATCAGCTATAAGAGAAAGCAAAGCTCAGCCCTAGAGAGGACAGAACTGTATGTACCTGGTACAGCAGAAGAGGCTTAGAGTGGTGGAACAAGTGTCCCCAGTTCTTCTTGATACTCCCCCCTGTGCCCACAGCTGGCTCTGGAACAGCTGAGCTGTTGGGCTTTCATTTTACACAGTGGTTGACTCCAAATGCTAAAAATTGTCCTGGGGATTTCCTCACCTGAAATATTAAAGAGATGCTTTAGTACAAGTAGTCACCTCACTTTTTGCTCACAGTAGGGCACAGTACTGGGGAATGTCCCATAGAAAAGTTTTCTACCCTGTCCCCCCCTTTGGTCGCAGGGCTGACAGACCTTCTTGACCTCACAGGGCTTTTTGTGGCAACAAGACAGGACTAGAAACTAGTGGCAAGAAATGCACTGCAAGGGATGTATTTTGAGCTAGGCTAAAAATAGAGCTCTGACCCTGCTTGTTTATATATAGCAAGATCTATATGTGCTGGCAGTAAACCAGTGTAGGGGCAAAGACACCCCTGCAATACACCCCCCAGTTCTGCTGAGAGGGCAGGACTGCTGGGTGCAGCTCTCAGGCAGCCCTGAAATGGTGTCTCCCAAGGGCAGAGGGGCAGCAAGTGTGCCTGCCCCATGGGCAGAGGTGGTGGCTCCTGGTGTGAAACAGCCCTGAAAATACCTTCTTCTCCAGGAGCTCAGATGGGACAAATCCATGACAAGGGAGAACACCACCGGCTCAGGACTGCAGCTGGAGGGTTCTGCAGCACCCTCCTGCACAGGACTGCTGTGGCCTCCTTGCAGGCACCCTGGGAGAAGCTGCAGAGTGGGAAAGAAGGCTGAAATGTGGTGCTGTGATGTGGAAGGTGTAGACCTTGCAATGAGGGTGCAGACTTCAAGTGCAAGACTTCTGGCTTGTGGCTAACATCTGGGCTGCAGGAGAAGAAACCCTTTCCTTTCACCTCACTGCACCCAAACACTCCCACTCCAGTCTGGCACTTCATCCAGACCCATGTGCCTTGGGCTTTTATCATAATAGCTCAAGACACATTCATTACTATCTTTAAATACAAGTCTTTGTCTTTGCACAAGATTCTCAGTTTCTGCTCAGAAAGAAAAAAACATTTCTGGTCCTCCTGTTTATAGAAAAGTGCTTGAGTCTATTGAACTGTAGTTGAAAACATGGAAAGGAAACCAAAATTAATACTTTGTTTAGTCTCGAAACTTTCCTGCACATAATTCCTTTTTTCACAGCCTGAAGCCATGGCTGAGCAGGCAGGGGCAAATGGGGCTGATTGCCTGAGTGCTCCACGCACAAGCGAGCCAGGTGTCTGATCCTGTTACATCAGGACATCGCTCTGCTGAGCCTCTATGTAAAGAGTAATCCTCTCTCTTGCCTTAGGCCCCCGGAGTACTCCTTGTGCCCATGCTGTTCAACACACCAGAAGAATTGCTTTTAAAACCCCACAGGATTATAAAGATCAAAGAGCAACTCAAAGCCCTGCACCCTTCCTCAATACCACATTGCCCATAAGGTGTGGACCTTATAGACCTCCGTTGCCTGAGACCAGCCCTGGTTTTGTAAGCACTTCCTGTGAGCTCCAGAATCAGGAGCTGCTTTTGAAATAATTTTCCTTCTCTGTGATTCTTTGAGCAGTCATGAAAGGCTTAACTAGTTGTGCACTGTGCTGCCTCACCACCAGCAGCTTCCCACATGCTGCTGCTGTGCTAAGCTGTGGTTGTGGCAATCAGGGCTCCCAAATAGCTCACAAATAGCTCACAAGTTGCCTGGCAATGCCAAGCTCCTTGGTGTCTTCTCAGCCATGGACAGGTTCAGCCAAGAACCAGGTTCCCAGTGTTCACTGTACAAGACAGGCAGATTGTTAAGGTAGCAGCAGGGGAAGCTGAAGTCAGCTAGATTGCAGGAGAGGCCAAGGAGGGGGGCTTTGGTGGCAGCCTCTAGGCTAAGGGCAGCCTGTCTCTCTCCTCAGAAGCATGGAGCCTGAGACCCTGCCTAGGGTGAAAAAACCAGGCACAGAGCTGCAGACAGGCTTTCCACTGTCACCTCTGCCTACACTTCCCTCCAGGCTGTGGTGGAATCAGGTTTAATCCCAGAGCCAAATCAGGCATTAGGATGGAACACAGGTCTTCATTTCTGTTAGTGCTCTATCTGCTGGACTGCAGGACAAAGTAACACAAAAATGCCAATGTTTGTTGACATTTATCTGAGGTCTATTCTAGGAGACCTGGTCTGAGTACAGATATGGAGTCAGGCCAGTCTGAGACTGCAGACAGTGTGTTGGGCAGAAAACCAGAAACTTGATTATTGCAGTTGGCCGAGTGCCTATAAGTTTAAAGTGGAATGATTGTAACACTTCAGTGTTAGGTACAGAATCCCAAAGATACAGTGGGCCCCATTTGGATTTACTCCTTCAGGACTAGCAAATACTGACTTCAGGGTGGATGTTCAGCCTTAGGTTTGCCCTCTGAGAACTGGCAGGACAACAGATTCAATATCTGGTATCGATATGACTAACTGCAATGCCAGCACTAAGCAGATAACTGAATGGAAAATGCATTAATAAAACAAAAAGGGAAATGTATTAAAGAAGAAATACATAAACAATATTAATATAGATCTATAAAAAAGAATGAATTAAATTAATAAATAACAGTTCCTGGAGTTATCTAGTTCTGGGATCCTATTTTCTGAGTCTATGCTCTAAATAATAAACTTGCCCAGATCTGAGCACACTGGAGGGTCTCACACTTGCAGCATGACTCCAGCACAGCCCTGCCAGCCAGTCCAGGGAAGACACACTCTTTCTTTGACCACTGTAGCCCCATGAGGTCCGTGGCAGCCCCAAGGCCACAATAAAAGCTTCTGCCACTGCACAGCTGCACACACAACTGCTGCACCCTCAGGTACCACATGTGTAGGGGAGCTTGCCTGGATAATACAGAATACATCCCTAATGTACAATACAATCACCCTTTGCAGGTTATACAGCCAAGGCCCACCAATACAGACAGATACCTTTCTTACCTGAAGGTTGTACAGGTTCATGGATAGATCCATCCTGTCTGGGCTCAGATATCCTGTCACACCAGCCCAGAGAAAAACTCTTCTGCTGCAAACTCTTCCATGCAGAGTGCAATGTGTTTCGATCCACATTGCTTCCTTTCAAAATATCAACACCTCCTGGGAGTTGTTTCCTACCCAGGAGGTAAATGCTGGGTCAGACTTGTGGAAGAATCCAGCCCCAGCCTGCTCCCCCAGGGCCATGCCCTGCAGATGGGATGCTGATATGCATAAAGTGCATACATTGTTATGGCCAGGCTCTTGGGAAAAGAAGCAGGCAGGTAAGGAGAGGGAGCTGTGCTTCCCACTCATGCAGAGACTTTGGAAGAATCACGAATAAAACACTAACCAACTCCTCACCTCATCACAAAATCCTCTCTGCTGACCCCTTGCTAGAAGCAGAAGTCACAAGCAAGGCCCCAGTGAGAAGCAGCCAGCCTTAGGTCTGCCATGCAATGCCCTGGCTGTATTTCAAAAGCCAGTATTTGATTTTATTGCTAAAGATACAAAGATATTTGGTTCCCACAGCATGAGGAGCATTTTGTTCTTTCCACTGATCAATAACCCACGACTGAGCAGAAACCCCTCTTCTAAAAGCCTTTTTGGATCCCTCTTTGCTGGAACCTGATATGTAAGGAGCTGAGCATTTTGTCTCCAGGGAACATTGCAGAGGGAGAGCTGCTGGTTGTTAAACAACAAATCCAGTTCACTGGAACACACAGATTAACAGGCACCATTTATCTCTTGGAGTTTACTTGCTGTCTTCTTGTCCCAGCTAGCTGCAAAAGAAACCTGGCCCCAGCCCTGAAGAAAGGATGGAGAGCACGAAGTGGGGCTCAAAGCAGACTCAGGGGTGTGACCAAGGGCACAGCAGATCGCAGGGGACACTTTTAGATGTGTATTACCACGCTGCCCATCTGCACAGCAAGCCTCCCAGAGCTTAGCCTGCCCTTCCTAGTTCTTCCATAGCCTGATGCTATCAGACATCATCTTCTTCCACAGTGTCACCTGTGGTTTTCCTGGGATACAGAGCAGTACCTGTTTCCACAGCTCCTCACAGACTCAGCCTTGCTGTGCATCAGGTGTCAACAAAGATGCCCACAGTGTCCAAGCCTTTGTGGCATTCACCCCTGTTTTCTTCTAAACTTACACTCTTTATCCTGCCACATTTAGCCTTCCTGAAGACAGAATGGAACAGACAGTTCTGACACCTTCATACTGCCTCCAGCAAGAATACTTCCCAAAATGCTGAAGTTTTTTGGAACAAATAACACCTACCTCACCTGACCATTCCAACCTTAAATATTTGAGCACCAATGGTCAGAACCCAAAATTACCATAAGGTAATGCTGTCCTGATTTCGTTTGGCAGGAGAGAAGGGAAGAGGTACATGAGTGATTATGATAAGGACAATATATTTGAGGTTTCTGATCTTTATTTTCCATCTCAAAAGCCTTAAATGCAACTACTCATGCCTCCAATTCTCCTCAAAGGAAATTTGCTCCTATTAACAGCCTCCTGCACACTCAGTCTTGTCCTTGTCTTGCTGGTTGTTCCTCTGCTCCAGCATGTACATGAAGTAGGAGAAACCTGGGGTGAAACCTTGGCTCAGAGGCATGCTGTGACAGTGGCTGTGCAAGACAAGAGGAGCCCTAACCTCCTGCCTCAGCCTCGATGGGCTGACAGATAAACACCATGAAGAGCTGAGCCAGCAGGAGCCCAGCTCAACTGGACACTGTGCCTCAGCAAAACCCACCTAAATCCCTCACCTTATTACATGGTCACTTCAAACTCCTGGGGCAAGAGAAGACCCCAGAAATTTCTCCCCCAGCTCAGAGAGGTACAAAACCAAAGCCTTAAGTTAAGTACTTGAGAGATTGCTGCTAAAACACAATGAGCATGATCCAAGAGAAAGCAGTCATAATTTGAGGACTGTTTCAGCTCTTTTTATGGTTTTCAGTTTCAAGGATCAAGGGATCTCAGCAAGCCAAGGGCTGATTTTGACTTGCCAGAAGTGCCTTTCAGTGCCACTGCCATTAATGCCAACCCCTTTCCCCTCTGGTTATGTCTTCACCCCTATTAGCTAACACCCAATGCTAATTACAGAATCACAGAATCAGCTAGGTTGGAAAAGACCTTTGAGATCATCAAAGGCAACCTATGACCTAACAGCACCTTGTCAGCTAGATCATGGCACTAAGTGCCACATCCAGTCTTTTCCTAAACACCTCCAGGTACAGTGACTCCACCACATCCCTGGGCAGCCCATTGCAATGCCCAACCACCCCTTCTGTGAAAAACTCCTTCCTAATGTCCTTGTTCCCAACAAGAGGATACATACAGAGTACTCAGATGCCAGGAAGCCAGAGGCTATCCCCCCTCTAAAATCCCAGTGGCACTTCAGTTTGAGCTCTATGCACTAGCCATCCCTAAGAGCCATGCCCACTCCTGTGCTTTGGACACTGCCAGAAGCTGCAGGACCCTCCACATGGACAGGTTTTCAGCACCATGTGTAGTGCTGGCACTCAGGTGTGCCACTCACGTTGGAGCTTGCACATGGCTTTCAGTGTGCTGCACAGGGCACCTCTGACCTTATGGATTCCCACCTGGAAGCACATGGGAGTGTGTGCACAGGGCATGCCCTCGGTGCTCGCGTTTCTGGGCAGCACACGGAGCTGTGCGCCTGGGTCGGGTAAATATTGACGCAAGAGTGTTCTCTGCAGCTCAGTCTGGCCACAGCAGCCCCAGACTGCAAGGAGTCTTTGTCTTCAGCTGGCAGCTCTGGCTTTGGCAGGGGCCAGATGAATCTGCTCCAGCAGCACAGCCACCCCGCAGCAAAACTGGGCTGGAGGCTGCTTCCCTTGTGGAGCTGCTTGTGCAGCTCCTCTTCTGCTGCACACAAAAGGCTGTGGTGTTCTTTGGAAGACAAACCCTATGCCATGAGGACACATTTTGCATTCAGCATGCACATGCAGGGCCAGGGTATACAAAGCTGTGGGTTTGTGTTTGTGCACTCAAGCAGGAGTGCATGGGATGTGCTGGGTTTATGTTCCAGCATCTGTAAGTGGTGGCTAAAACAAGAAGGCCTTGTGGTAGGTTGTAACCCATGTTTTACAAGGTGTGGGCCTGTGTGGGTGTTTAGGTGTGTTTGCAGGTGGTTGGAGGATCTCCAAGGAGCAGTGGGAGCAGCTGGGGCTGGCACTGTGTTAATCACGCTAGAAAAGCAACACAAAGGGGTCAGAGCTCTTCCTGAGCTTTCATCAGGTTAAAGCACCCCCAAAGGCAAGCAGGGCTGAGGCATGCTGAGCATAGATGTCTGCATGAGAAGCCTTTATCCAGACCTGTGGCCCCACAGCTCATGAGTGAGCAGCATGGCCCCCCAGGACAGGAGAGTGCCTGTGCTGTGCTGCGGGCTTCTCCCATGTTCGCACACAGCCTCCCGCAACACAGCACGTCCTCCTGCCTTTTGCTAAGGCTAGGGAGCCCTAAAGCTTTCCTAGTATAGCAGCATTAAATAAAAAGTCTCAACAATGTTTTTTTTAAAGTCTGAAGGTTCTGACAGAGGCACTCAAACAGTTTTACAGGAGTAATTGCAAAGGTTACCTCAGTCCGCTGTCTCTCTGATGTGTGGCAGCAGCGTTTCCTTCCAGCCCTCTGCCTTCGCACCAGGCTCTCTTTGCTGGACCTGAAATCAGTGAAATCAGTGAAAATTCAACACTGAATTTCAGTGGATTTCACCACTGAAATCAGTGGTGGCTCTGAGAGTTAGAGGCATTAGCAATTCCCCCCTGAAAATTGCAGTGTCTCAGGTGAAAGAAACAAAAGCAGAACATTTTGAAAATTTAACTGTCACTTGGACATCTCCAGCTGCCCTTTTTCCCAGGTGACCCCCCCAAAATGGTCCACCCACTTCCTCCTATGCCAGCATCCTTCTTGGCAGCACTGCCTCAGGAGGCTTGCACAGCCCAAGGTGGGGATGGGATGCCCTCATCCACTGCAGCCAGGAGAAGGGCAGTATCAGGCCACAGAGCTATGCCTCCCAGGAGACCCTGCTGCAGTACAGGCACAATTAGATTTTTCCAGTTTTAATCAAAAGCAGGCATTTAAGCTGGGTAAAGAAAAATCAACAGAGCAGAAAAATATATACAAGCAATTTCCTGGCCAAAGGAAAAAAATTGACTCCACAACATTTTGACGGGAAATATTTACTTATTAATATTTCTATTTAATTCTGTGTGCTGTGGCAGTCAGAGATAGGATGAGAGATCTCCATAATGCATCAAGCATGACATAGAGAAGTTTTTCAGGCACACACAAGGTGAAGCACATGGAAAGCCTGATTCTGGCTGAGGCTGCACCATGGGAACTGTGAAATGAGGCTGGGGATGAGGGGAGAAGCCTCTTCCCTCTCCAGGGTACAGGCATCCCTGACCCTATGTGATGCTCCCATCTCATTAGATGGAAGCTGTTGGCCAAAGGATCTGTTGGCCAGGACACTGCTGTGAGAGCTGCTTTCAGATCAGTGCCACCACCAAGCAGAGGGAGGTGGTACAAATAACCCCTGCCCTGAGGACCGTGATGTACTTACAGGCTGCTGAGAAGGAGCTGAGCCTGATGTGCTGTCCCACTTGAGCAGGCATCAGGCCGAGAGAGAGAGAGCAAAGTGGAAAAAGTGAATCTGCTGGGGCATGGAGACAAGCAGTCTCTGGGCTGTAAATCAGAGCTGAGAGCACAGAGAAGACAAGGGAGAAGCAGGCAGGCAGTGCAAACACCAAGCAGAGTTACAGCTTTCCATGGAGTTTGTTCATTTTGGGATGACGGCAAAAAAGAGCAGAACATTGTGCAATGGATGGGGCATACGGCTGTGGGAAGAGGTGCTCTGATCTCTAATCTCAGCACTGCTTCCTCAGGGCAGGTTATATTCAGCTAGGAACACTAACAAACCAGAGCTTTACAAAACAAAATGTACTTGGGAACTTAGCTGTGCTAAGAATTGTGTCAACCGTATTTGTATTTTGAGGGACATACAGCTGAAAGAGGTAGCTTTCAGTGGGCTGGACAGCATATACTCCTTTAGCAACCCCAAACTGGTGTTTCACAGGGACACAGCGGCAGGAGGTGTGACAAAATAATGTCCAAAGGTCGTGAGTCTTGTCCTTCTTTCCTCACGGCCCTGCCAATGTGCAGGGAATGAACTGGGGCAGCCCAGGAGGAGCTTGGGTGACAGCTCCCAGTCTGCAGCGAGCCCAATAAAGCCCAGAGGAGCCAGCTTGCTGCAGTCTGGCCTGCTGGGTTTTCCTTACAGACCTCAGGTCCAGCATTGTCTTAAGAGGTTCACAGAGGACACGGCAGGATGTTGAAGGCTTCAGGTCAGAGAAGCCTGGGTTGGACTCGATGATCCTGGTGTGTCCCTTGTAAATCAGCATATTCTATTATTCTATTATTCCATCATTCTATAAACCTTAGGGATGGGCAGGATCCAGAAGACTCCCAAGAGCTTGTGGATGGGCAAGGGAGCTCTGACACACTTCCTTGCTTTAGCAGCATCTGGTGTGTTTAAAATCTGAACAGTATTAA
>VZRX01016036.1:167466-178877 GCA_013398075.1 Notiomystis cincta | reverse complement strand
AAAAGCCTGAGGGCCCTGTCAGAGAAGCACAAACAGTTCCTGCAGGAAAGCCAACAAGACCTCCCAGCTCCAGGGAAACAGCAGCAGCCTTCCTCTTCAGCCTGCCTCCCACTCCAATGGTCCTGACCCTCTGAGACTGTAAATCTATTCTAAAATGCAAGGAAACCACAGGCACAGGTCTCCCGGGGAAGCTGGGTGAGGAGGGGACTTGAAAAGCTCTGAGCAGAAGAATCAGCTCAGCAACACAAGGACCTTCTCCAGATTTTCACTAGCCTGGTCAAGCCCAGCAGATAAGAAGCAGGAAATACGTCAAGCCAAGCTACAGAGATCAGGCAAGACCTTCACACGTGTATGAGCTTGTTTGTGTAGGAAGCAGGGGCATCACACAGTGATAAGGGCTTTCAGCCCATGGTACATGAGCTAGGAACGTGCTTGATAAAAATAGGCACTGCACATTTGGTAACAGCAGGGAAAAGCACAATCCTGGCTTTTCACGTGCAGTCCCAGTCTACCTGTTATTATTGTCTGGGCTCCAGCAGTGAACCCTGAGCCAGATTCTGGGATGATTTGTTCCTTGCTCAGTATCATTCCATTTACTGAGTGGAGTTACTTAGTCATTGCAAAATTTGGCCCAATTATTTTATTTGGACATCTATTTTATTTCTGTAATCATGCCCCTGAAATGTTAACCCTGCAGCTTATGAAAATAACCATTTTCTCTAGCAGGACCAACATGGCATTTGGAAAAGAACCATATGCTAGCACTCGAATTCTGCTTTATTTAGATATGTTCTGGAGGTGGTGCTGATGTGCACTTGAAGATCAGTCTCCAAGTGCCTACGCAGGAATTAAACACAGGATAGGAGATAAAGCTCATGTCCATAGGGACACAGACATGGCAGAACAATAAACCTTGACTTTCCTCTCATAAATCTGAATTTCCATTCACTTGAAAACAGACAAACCTGTCAGCACAAACACATGGCATCGCCAGGGAACAGAGAGGGGCAGCACAGGGACAAGCCTCTCACTTCAACCCACCCATGGTTGTGCCCTGCCAGCTGTGGGGGTCACTGCAACCAGCCTAGCTCCTAACAAAAGTTTCCCTCAGTTTTGGGTGTAACACAGCATTTGTGCAGCAAACACCTCAGCCTTGAGCTCTTCCTCCCATGGCAGGTACCTGTAACACTCTTGGAGGGACCATGCTGACACTAGTGCCCTGCTGGGTCTCTGCTGGATTCTTGGAGCTGTGTGGGCAAGGAGCTGTTGCTTCACCACAGCCATGAAGAATTCCTCAGCCAAGAGTTTTCCATCCCCACAGGGGAGCATTGGCAGGGGACCAGCACCCCTGACAGAGAGCTGCGGGTACCCCGCCGGACAGGCCAGGCAGATGGACTCCCCCTGGAGAAGGGCTGGCAGCCAGCACAGCTGGGCAGCAGCTCAGGGGTGCCCAGAGGGTGCAGCCATTTGGATAAAAGTCCCTCATCCCAGTGGTAATTGTGGCCACATGCACAGGCTGCAGGGAAGACTAGTGCATCACTCAGGAGTACCCACCTGGCCTTTGGACATCAGTGGTTTGGAGAGTCCCCCATCCCCATATGACCACTACTAGCTCTGCATAAACTAGGAATCTGCCTAACTGCATTTTGAGTGGGCTGGTCCTTTTGGCATCCACAACATTCTTTGACAGTGAATTTTGGGATTCTGTTATTCAGTGTGCAAAAGAAGTATTTCCTTTTGTTTGTCCCATTATTCATTGCACAAAAGAAAAATTTTCTTTTGTTTGCCCTAAACCTGCTGTCCAATAACTTACACACTGCTCCAGCTTTTGTACTGTCAGAAATAATTAAGAAGATCCTAACTGATTTTCAAAAACTATTCCTGCATCTCCCTCCTTTCTTCATATTTGTTTGGGTTTTTTAAACGAAAAGGTGCTACTCTTAAGTTTCTGTTCAACAGCAGAAAATGTAGATCCTTTTTGGATCTTTCCTTATTTAATTACTAGGCCTAAATAGAATATTCACGATACCACACCAATGTCAATTTAAATGGTTGCCAGATTAGGATTTTTGCTCTGCTCTTGACTTCTTTCTGTCGTGGTTTAACCTCAGAAAGATACCAAACCCCACACAGCCACTCACTCACTCCCATCAGCAGGTCTGGGGAGAGAATTGAAAGGGTAAAAGCTGGAAAAATCATGAGCTGAGATAAAGACACTGTAATAGGGAGAGCAAAAGCCACACACAACAAGCAAAGCAAAGCAAGGCCTTAATTCACTGTTTCCCATGGACAAGCAGGTGTTCAGCCATCTCCAGGAGAGTGAGGCCTTATCACTTATGCAATTGTTACTTGGGAGACAAACTCCATCACTCCAAACATCCCCCTCTTCCTCCTTCTTCCCCCCCTTACACACTGAGCATGATGCCACATGCTCTGGAATATCCCTTTGGTCAGTTGGGGTCACCTGTCCCAGCTGTGTCTCCTCCCACCCTCCCGTGCACCCCCAGCTCTCACCACCGTGGCAGCATGGAAAGCAGAAAAGGCCTTGGCTCTGTGTGAGCCCTGCTCAGCAAAATCAAAAACATCTCTGCATTATCAACCCTGTGTTCAGCAGAAATCCCAAACACAGCCCCACACCAGACACCATGAGGAAAGTTACCTCTAGCCCAGCCAAAACCAGCACACTTTCCTAGTAATTGTCAACACTCTTATCACTTCATAGCTGACACTGAGCAGCAAGTTGACTTCACACTACCCTCAATGACTCCAGCATTTGCCATCAATAATTGCTCTTTTAGACTACTTTGTATTGAATATGTAGTCAAGTTTGCCCAATTTACAGCGTTGCAAGGAACAGAGTTAGATTTTCTGATATTGTCTTATTCTCCTTGAGTGTTCACTTTAATCTCCATTCAGCCAGGGGTCCAAAGACTTTCTAGTGAGCATAGAACATATCTCTTTCAATGTGTTTGCAAGAGTTTATAGCAGAAAATTCTAGCCTTTTACAAGCAATTCTTCAAAATCTTTTTTTAAGCACGTCTCTTTATGATTTCACATTTAACATCCTAGTATTTATGATCCTTTCTGTTTTCCTCCTTTGGACATGACTTATGCTTTTTGTAGGATATCTTTTTATTTCTAATAATATTCTTTCATCTACTATTTAACTATGCTAGCTATTTTTATTCTTTTTCAAAAGTCTTTCTGGTAGTTTATCCATTTATCATGGACTCCTAATATCCAGAGCCTAGATATCCTCAAGCTTTTTTTACCCTTTTGGGTTCTTTTAATTTTCATCCTTGAGGCTAAGACTTTAATGTAGAGGGCAGGGGGAGGAAGTTTCACCCTACAGAGCTAAGAAATTAGAATGCTTGATTATCTCTGTTGCAAAGTGCTTTTTCATTGCATCTGAACATTCCCTGAGCAAAATCAAGAGTTCACTGCAGTAGGTGCTCAGACTTGTTGCTCTAGGAAGCATTGCTTAAATGAACACTACAAAACCACCATCACCATCATGCCCTTTTGTAATATTTACTCAGTCTGTGTCTAGTTCTGTGAAATCTCTTGTTACTGCTTTATTGGCTGTCTTTGCATGCTGCCTTTCTGTCAGAGCAGCTCATTCACTGCAACATCCCCTCTGGGTGCTCAGGTTTGGAACCTGGCCATATGCAGCTCCTATGGAGACAGGACATCTCTGCCTGTTAGGACTCTGTGTTACTTGCTGGCACTGCTGAGCTCAGGTTTTCCTTCACTGGCTGGCCTGGTCAGCCACCATGCATTTTGGTGTCCAGCTGGTCAGTTCCTTTCCCCTAAGCCTCTGAATCAACCCCATTTCAGCTCAGGCACCATGCTGCTCTCTTCCCTCAGATGTTTGCAGGAAGCCCTCCTTCCTCCCTGGTTCCAACTCACATTCATGCTGACAAAACAGGCCCTTTTCTGATGTAGAAACACCATGGGATCCCTGCAGAGCAGAAGGAGGAAAGTCTCGGGTTCCTGAGCAAGGGACACCTGAGAAGGCCACATGCACTCCCAGTAATGTGTAAATACCACTCAGCTTCCTCAGCCTGAAATCCAGTTCACCAGCAGTGGCAGAGCACTGTTTTCTCCCCAGTTCCTATAAATTTCTGCTGAGCAGCCAAAAGCCCATGGCAGGGCTGCTGGAACTGAGTGATCTTTAAGGTCCCTTCCAAACCAAGCCATTCCATGACTGTGGCCTGGAGGGGCTTGGACTCTGTGCCAGGCTCTCCAGCAAAGCAAAGCCTGCTTCCTTGGCTCAGGTGATCTCACCAAACAGCTGGGATTTTATAAACCCTGACATCACATTGCTGGGCCTTTGTCCTCTGAATAAATCCACATCCTTCCCAGCTGCCGACCAAACATATCTCCCATGGCTGCAAACCCAAAGATCTCCATCTGCATGGATAAATGAACCAAGCCTCATAAATTCACAGCTCTCCTACATGGAGACAGGTCCAGAGAGAAGCAGTTTCCTCAGGGTCAGGCTGTGTCTCACTAGCAACATCAGGAACAGCACTCCCTTCCCTGACCCATCTCCCTTCATCTGTCCCTGAAAGCACGAGACCATATTCTGTCCCTGAACAAGAAGTAAACCCTTGCTCTGAGACCTGGGGCACATTGGCATCTAAAGTTAAGCAGAAATCTCTGCAATCCTGCCACCTCCCCTGTTTTGCCTGCTTGCTAGCTTCATCTGTATGGTAAAAAACACTTGGGAGTAAACACAGCCAATAGACACAGTCACAAAATTCATAAAACCAAATTCATAAAACCAGTGAATTTGTCATTTTGGTTTGATTTTCTGAGAAAAGGAGGAGATGGTTGATAACTCCATAACTCCCACTTTTATTTCATGAAAAAGAACCAAAGAAAATGTCAACGTACTTCAGAACTAGTAAAAGCAGGCAAAACTTCATTCTTCAGTTGATTTCATTGGATCCCAAGGGTGCAGAAACTGTGGGGTACTACTAATGGAAGTTGATTAAAAACAGGCTTTTTTTCACTGTCTTAAGCAGATGGGCCACAGCCAATTTTGCTCTGAGTTTGGGTATTTTTGTCTTCACTCCTCTCCTCAGAGGAAAGAGCTGTGTCCTTCCAGGCCTCTGTGCTACTGCATCTTTCTGCCCCTTCAAAACCCAACCTTCCAGTTTGCCCCTGAAGCACAGGGAACCTCAGAGCATACTTTCCCAGCCAATAAGTGCCAGCCACTCACAGCTGAAAAGCTTCCAACTTCTCTTAACAGCAAACGTTGAGCAGTAAGCATGTGTGATAACCAATGTGTCCAATGCTGCTTTCCTTCTGTTTGCTTTTACAAATGGAACAGTGAAAAACAACACGTTACCTTGCTGAATTTCCCCAAAAACATTCAAGTCATCAGGTTGCAGACTCCCCCAGACATTAGAGGTTGTTATGAAAAGAGCCTGAAATGTATCTTTAACCATCACGGTCAGGATCTCCAAATATTTCTCCAAGGGAAAACTCTCACTTGCAAGAACCCAAGATTAAAAGTAACAAGCACATAAACATCCTTCACATGGTTTTGTATTAGCCAAGAGCTGTTTCACAAGCGAGCTGTGCTGCCTCCCTCCCTCTCCCTTCTCACCAGTCCCCTTCCCTCTTGCCCAAGAAAGGTCATTTTCTTCACAAGGAAGGAAAGGACAAAAACACTTCTACAACAACAGTGTTTTAAATCACACTAAGGAAGAAAACTTCCCTTTCACCAGTTTCTAATAAATAACTTCAACCTCTTCAATGCAAGCATTTCCAACAAAAGAATCTCTGTTTAGGACAGAGTCATAAATTACTGAGGTAGATTTTGTTTTATTTGAAATTGGATCCAGGTGAACCTCAGCTTGGTTTCAAAAAAAGTCTTCTGCAGTCTCGTATTGGTAGGGACAGAGGAGACAAAGGGAAGCCCCCTTCCCTCTTGCTCCTGTTCCCCCAGCCTTTCACCACTGCTGCTGTTGGCTCCCACTCCAGTGGGTGAAGGGGACAGATCTCCCAGCCAAGCACACACACATCATTCACACTGCTCCCAAAACACAAGGGTGGTTAAAGTTGTGGAAGGTTGTGTGAAACCTCAGAGTACCCCAGGCATGAGGGAGCAGGAGAGAAGTGTCTTGGACATCTCAAGCCAGTCCAGAAACATGCTCAGCAACATCAGCAAATAGTATGAATGCAACAAGGAGCAAATCCAGATCAGGTCCAGAGCACAGCTGAACCAAAGCAAATCTGACACCAGTGCAGCCAAAATCAGGATCTGTCCCTGAGCTATTTGTAACATACCATGACATTTGCTAGCACAGGAGTCACAAATGCATAATTACCAAGTTTAAACATTTAATAGCCTTAAAGCTGATACTCTGGCACAAGAAACCTTTACATAGCTCTGATTTCACAGCTCTTGGTTTTGCAGGAAGTATTTCCTTCTCCCCTGCTACCAGTTAAGTAATTGCACTGTCAATTAAATATCTGGGAGTGCTTTGTCATACAGTGAAGGGTTGGCCTGCTCTGCTGTTAGCAGCACTCACTCCAGACTACACAGACCAGGCACAGGGATACACACACATACTTGCAGTAGGATGCTGCTTGAGAATCAATTCATTCCCACAATTAATTAACTCTTCCAAATTCAGTCACCTGACTTCAGCCTACTCAAGGAGAAGACCACATACTATTTGATAAAGCCCTCAGGGCTGACCTGGTGACCTCCCTGTCCTGTGCAATGGCATCCTACTTCAGGAGAAGGGATCTCCTTTTGCTGTGTTGTTACTGGACACCTGATTGTTTTCTGCTCAGCATGTAACCTTGCATCTTTACAGTTTAAAAGATACCCTAAAGTTAGGAGCCAGCCTTGCTGAAACACTGCTCACAGCTTGCACATTCTATTTAAGATGGCTTTGAAAAGTCAAACTGCAGATCCAGGGCACCAGGGATTTCAGGTTACCTGCACCTCCCTGAGGTTTTTTTCCCCAGAGAAATGCAAGCCCCATGTACAACAGACAGCCCAGAGTAGCTGTGCCATGGGAGCTGAGGTTCAAACAAGGCTCGATGCAGCCTGGAGAACCATGCTGGTCTCTCTGGTGGTGGCTCAAAAGCATAAGACCAGGGGCCTTGAAGGCTGAGGTCCACACACACTGACAGGAGCCAAACCTCATGGAGGGCAGCCAGCAAACTGCTGGCACTGCTGACATTTGAGAAACCACAGCAACCAGATTTGCAAGAGCTCACCCATTGGCCTCTCTTACACTGCAATTTGTTCGCTGTCAGCCTGACAATTAAATAGATGCCTCGGTTTGTGTTTTGTCCCATGGCTCTGCTGTCACTTTGGAGGTTAAATAACATCACTGTGGTGCTTGTTACCAACAGCAGTGTCCCACAGTCTGTCCACTGTGCTCCTGCAGAGTCAGATCTCCAGCACTGGTGAGGGTCATCACTAACCACCTCCTAAAGCAAAAGCATTTTCAGGATCCCAAAAGCCTGCAGGAACTGCAAGCACCTTTTCTCATATTTGTTCCTGATAACAGTTCCACTCTGAAGTGCTGCCAGTGAATTATTGGAAACCTGGGGTGAGAGAAGTTATGTAAGAGCAGAATTGGTGCATACACAGCTAGGAGAGGAGATTGCCTCTTGAGGTGGACACTAAATTGCACCCAGAAATCCTCCATCAGCTACTGAGCAAACTTAGCTAAAACATTTGCAAAAGAGAACAGAAAAAGCTTTCTCATAGGATGAACAGAAAGGATTTTTTTTCCTGATTCTGTTAAAGCAATGATACTGCACTGTTCAAGATGCCCTCTACACTGATCGGGCCAAAATAAGGCATGGAGGTACAACTCCACCACATCAGCCTGATGAGCTTTACAATAACACAGCATTTAAGAACAAGCATAGGGGAGAAATGCTGACAAGCATGGAGGGGACTGGACACAAACCAGAAAGAGAATAAAAGAATTGCTTCCAAGTTCAAGCTTTTACTGACCGGATGAACCTCTCGCCACGAGGACAGAATGATTTACACATAGAATGATAAAGGAATAACAGGCAGTCCCATTAAAGACAAATTCTCCTGTGCAATTTCCTGTAATGTGGAAAAACAGTGTTGAAGACACTCCTGGAGTGCTCAGCCTTACCTCTGCCCTGAGACACGTCCTGCTGCACCAAGAGCATTTGACTTCCAGCTCCCTCCTGTGCAGACATGGAATGCTGATGCCTACTCACTGCCATGCCGAGCATCACTCTAAGTGGCATCTGTTGGAGGCTTTTAAGCTGTGAATTGCTGAAGGGAAATGTGCAACCCACATCTCAAGCCTAGGGAGTGGATGACAGACTCAAACCCCTTTGATATAGTCATTACTCTCACTAAAGTGAATTTAATAGTTCTTCCTGCAATCTTTACAGGACAGATAGACAGTATAGTCATGATGCTAAAAAGTAATGCACGAGTAACCTTCAAAATTAGCAGCACAGGAAGACTGGGAGGGAGGTTTATTTTTCCAGCTGCATTCAGGAAGGCCTCTCCAGGACATAGCTAAATCACCCTGGCTTTTCACCCTTTCGCCTTGATTGCAACTGTTTGGAAGATAAACACCAGCCTATCTTTAGCACTGGCATCTCCCATGCTATTCACTCTGAAATGGAACAGAAAAATGTCAACAAAGAGCAGTTGAAGAGAAACTCATTAATTCAGCTCAACCGCTGGAATATGACATTTTCCTCAAACATGCTACAGCAGATTTTCAAATACTCTTTGTAGCTGTGTTAACATCTACATTTGTCTCCTGAAAGAGCCAAGAGAACACAGCTCTTCTCACCCCTGCAGGAAGCGAGCACGCGATGCTCCTCTGCTGGCTGGTGCAGCACGGCCTCTGTGCCTCCTGAGTGGGGGCAGCACAGCTGGTGGCTGAAGGAGGGATGTGAATGCAATGGTAAAGAGCCTGTTAGCAACCCCAGCTGCTAAACAAAAATTAGGAGCAGGCACGAGCATCATGTGCTCACAGCCTCTTGAAGCTACCCCACACTTTGCATATCACAGGGATTTGTACCAGACCTGAAAGCAAAGGGAAACTGCAGAGTAGCCTAAAACCTGCAGTATGGGAAGGATGCTATACAGTCTCTGGAAATCTAATGGAGCTTATTAGCTGTGTGTACATTATGAAACTTACAGGCACATGGCTACAGATTTCCCACGGATGTTGCAAACCCTTTCCCAAACCCTGAACAGCCAGAACTGAAGCACTGCTAGAAATTTGTTGAGGGAAAATTAGCCCAGCTGCTGATAACTGATTATGTCTTACTGATTGCAGTTTGCCTGCCTGCCTGAAAGTTGTTTTGGAGGTCAAGTTGCTTTGCTTTGTGCACAGATGTTATGTATGTGTGTACCATGCAGAGAAAGCAGCCATGAGGGTCTGACTGCAAAGGGAGAAAAACTGTTTCACAGGCTGCTTGCAGGGAGACACACAGGGTCATTTAAATGCCTTTTTATGAGGAGGCTGGGTCAGAGTCCAGACCTGTTTCCTTACCTGCTGAACTGTTTGCACAATCCTCCCCTGGTGCTGGAGGTCAGCTGGAGGTGCTGGTACTGCCAGGGAGTTGTGAAGGACCCGTCCAAAAATAAGCTGCACCTTGTGCCCCCCTGATTTTCCTCAGCTTTAAGTTAGAAAGAGACAACCTTGCTGTAGCCAGGAGCCAGTCACATGGGTCATCTGCTGCACTTCAGTGCCCAGAGGGTACAAGTCCATGGCTCTCAGTCCTGTCAAGGTACCCTGTTCACCAGCACCGTGTCCATCTTCCTTCTCTGCCCCAGCCCTATGATTGCACCTCAGACCACAACATAAGAAACGCCGCAAGTCCCCTGAAAATCATACCAGAGAAATATTAGCTACAGCTCAATATCAGCTAATACCTTCTGATTGGGGAGTTTTAATTGCCAGAGGCTTGCCTTGATGGAAAGTGCTACCATAGGATTACACTGTTAGCACAGGAATGTTTCAAGAGAATGGAGAAAATACAGGCAGAATATTCCCAGCCCAGGAATTTGCTTTCCATTCTGCAGAGAGCTTCAGATGCTCTTCAGCATATATCCCACAGAGAAAATCTTACCTGCACCTGTACACACACACATGCAGCAGCCTAACAGAAGCCTCACTCCTATAAATTCACCACATCAAAATCCCCCTGCTTTTAAACTCCAAGAAAACATGTCCACATAGTATCAACTGCTCTAATAAATAAAACTGCATTCTAACCAGTTACCAAACCTGTCTGCAGCACTAAATAATCTATGGGTCAGAAGGGGAAGGGGAGAAGAGACAAAACCAACTTGGATGAAAATATAAACTATATATGCATTTTTGTGAATGCAGGAGGCTTGCCCAGTTGCATTAAGGGTCTTGGGCACCAGTTGTAAACACTCTTTAAATCTCAATTCAGGTTAACACAAAGATCTCAAAGAAGTAAATAAAGAAGTTTAAAAGCAGTCTAGGTTGACTTTTGCCTCATTAGTTTATACTTGCCAATAAAGCCTGCAAAACCTCTCTGAGCAGCATCCCCAAGAAAACCTGGCTTTGCACTAGCTACCGACAGCTTTCAGATCCCTTTACCCCTCCAAGCTGAACAAGGACACTTGGATCCTGGAATAAGGACAGCCCCGTAAGTACTGTGCAAATATATCAGATTTATTACTCTTTTATGGAAATAATAACAGACATTCAGGTAGAAACATATTAAATTAATGCAGTCAACAGTTTAAATGCAAAAATAAATATAAAGTCCAGCAGCTCAATGCATCTAAAACAGCTCATTTCTTCTAACGAATAGAAAAGATTTTTTTTTTTTTTTGTCTTTTAAATGCTGAGTTTCATACAATCAAATAGAAACGAAGGTACAAGCGCTTTCTTAGAAAACATCCCAACCCGGCTGCCCGTCCGGGCGCTCCTGTGCCGGCGGCGGCTCCCTGCAGCCCAGTCCGTGCCGCCGCTGCCGGGCCGGGTCCCGCCGGGTCGGGCCGGGTCGGGCCGGGTCCCGCCGCCCTCAGAGGGCCGAGTCCGAGTCGCTGGAGTCGAGGCTGTTGCGGAGACGGCAGCTGCCCAGGCGGTCCCGCTGGAGGCAGAGGTTCTGGGTGCTCCGCCGCAGGCACTCCAGCGACTGCAGGAAGGACTTCTTGGCCTTCTCTTCTTCCATGGGGGACACCCCCTCCTCCTCCACCTCCTGGATCTCGTCGAAAGTCACCGGCTGCGTCTTGAAGCGCGACTGCCGCGGCCGCCGCAGCTTGCCCTTGGGGGTCTTGGCGGGGCGAGCGGGCGGCGGAAACTCCTCGGCCACGCAGACGAAGTGCGGCATCACCGCCTGGTAGCTGGAGCAGATGCCCATCAGCTCGGCCGGCTTCGCGGCCATCC
>VZRX01016036.1:138379-167178 GCA_013398075.1 Notiomystis cincta | reverse complement strand
TCTCCTGCCCCGCGGCACCTGGTGCAGCTTCAGGTGGGTCCCGGACGGCCACAGCGGCGCTTCAGCTTTCTGCGTCTCACGGCGCCGCTTTTTTATCAATACCATGATTTCTCTGGCTATGGAAGAGTACCGACAGACCCGTCACACCAGCTCTCAGCTGATCGATACCCCTCGGAGTAACGAACCCGGGGTTAAGGAAGCTCCAAGGCAAGACAAAATCTGGATACCCTAATGTTACAGTGACCCCGATCTACACTGCAGACATCACAAGGAATGGACCCAGGCAAGAACCATCAGCAGCAGAGGGTTAAGCAGGACTCTGGGATCTTGTTCCCAAGTCTGCCACCTCTAACGAAGCATAAACACCTCCTTCAGAGTGACTCCATTTTTTTTCCTTTTAGAAGGGATCCTGAAATTTTCCATTCCCCTGTGGGCTCTGTGATGCTTCTCTGATATGATACAGAATCAGATCCTCGGACATAAAATGGCAGAAAATGACAGAAACAAGCATTACTGAGCTGAAACAAAAGCTCACAAATGAGTGACAGCTGGAACCACGCTTTAAAGCTGTGCGTGCCAAGCACTCAGTGATGGAAAAACCCAACAGCGTAAGAAAAACTTCTGATAGGAATAGGAAGGGAGCTAGAGGGAGGAGGAGTAGAAAAGCATGAGGGAGGAAGAGCCTGAAATGGTTAGTCTGTCCCCTCTTCAGGGCTAATGTTAGATGATTCCCATAAAGACACTCTCCAGTATAGCTTCACCCACTCGAGGATATTTTGGAAGCCTGGTTAGGAACCGGGAAGGAAGCGGAGGCTTAGCAACAGTGTCAGGAATTCTGCTCTGTGATGCTAAGGGGACAAGGACAAGGCACTCAGGGCCCCGAGGTTTGCAGAGCAGTCACTCAGTACTCCGTGCTCAGTGTGCAGCCAGGGCACTGCCAGCACAGACTGGGGCTGTGCCTGCAGCCAGTGCGAGTCTGTGTTTTGCCACGAAGCACATTCTTTGTGCAGAGGAGGACACACGCTCTGAAAAACACCCCAGAAGCTGACATACACAGTACACATCCTGTGCCGTGGTCCAGCACATAGAAATGGCCTTGTTTTTGTGAGTTCATCATTAGAAAGTCTCCACCTTGTCTTTGGGTAAGTCTTAGGAGTGCTCCCCTCCTCCTTTCAAATTGCCTTAGCAGTGGCAATGTTTCAGGACCTGCACTGGGAACAAACCTTTTTGATTACAGCCCTATCTCAAAGGGGATAAAATGGAACCAGAACACAGTTTTAGGAGAGAGGAGACCAGAGGCACTTGAAGAAGGCTGGCTGTTTTGCTCCTTGCCAGTGTAAAAGAAACATTAAGAGCCTTGGCTTTATGAAACACCTGGCTGCAATCTCTTGGCTTCTTGGCCAAGGCAGCTTTAGCCCAGGGTCAGTTTGAAGCCTTTTTGTTGGGAGATGCTATTAGTTAATAAGGGAACAATTTCATGTTTGGTCAAATTGAATCATTCCAGCTTGCAGAAGGCTGTGTTTTTTACTGTTGATTTTAGTGGCTAAATTTAGCCCATACATCCCTGCTGCAGTACAACAACTTTCTCTCCAAAAGCTCCATTTACAACCACTTAAATTCCTGACAATTTGATTCTGCAGCACAGCAAAGGCTGAACTCTGTTTCCTCAGTACAGCCCTCCAAGAAGACAAGCCTGGCAACCAGCTTGGAGGATTCCTGGGGCTGAGCTTGTCTCTCATGCAGAAACAAGATGACATAGGAGCCTTGTTCTGGCAGTGCAGAAAAACATTGCACATTTATTCAAAGCAAGGTAAATTTAATCTGCTCGAGCCCAAAAGTATCCAAGGTTCTGTCAAAAAACCTTGGTTGACTTGATACCTGAACTTCAACACACGTCCCAGTACAAACTGCCTGCCTGGTTTCCTACAGAAAGTTCAGTATGAAGGTAAACTCAGGTAGAGTAAATATTTAATATCCTCACAAATATGATTACAAAATGCTTTGGGAATTTTCAATGCTGAGTTGGAGCAAGATCACCATGGTAATAACTGAGAGGCCTTGAAGATATTATTTGAGAAAATTTAGAAAATATATCCTGTGACATAATCCCCAGAGTCAGATCTCCAAGGCACTAACAGAAAAAATACATTTACTCAAGTGGTTTAAATCATGGTCTTAATTTCACTTGCTTCCAGTATTATTTAATAAAAGGAAATGAAATCTTGTGATTTTGACAAGTAACATTTTGGCAAGTTTCGGTCCATTTCCCTGCACTTCATGTCAACCCATTCAATTTAATTGTTTTCATTTCATTTCAGACTTTTTTTTTTTTTTTTGATTGCATTTAATTTTATCGTAATTCCTCTCCTGTGTGTTTGGATCACTTTGCTGCCTGATATGGAGAATTCAATGGGTATCATTTAGAAAAGTTTGGGAACTTTTCAGTGCAACTCATGACGTCCTATCCCTCTTAAAAGTTTTCACTGCATTTCAGATTTTTTCCGGTTTTCTTTCCATTGTTCTTCATTGCATCATTCCTCCTCTCCTGTGTGTTTGGTTAAGTTCCTTCTCTGTTTGGAGGTTTCATTTCCTTTCATGAAATGAAAATTCTTGATTTCTTCATTTCTGAAAGGAAATGGAATCTCAAGATTTCAGTGAGTATCATTTTGGCAAGTTCCAGTCCGTTTCACTGCAAAAACCCCAATGTGCTGCACCACCACTGCTCCTTGGCAATCCCCACGTGCTGGGCACCTCAGCATCAGAAAAAGGCTGCTTTTACTGCTCAGCTTAGGGCTTGAGTTGAGAAAACCACAAAGCCCAGAGCTCCAGGGACGCTGCAACTACAAAATTCATGCCAAGTAGACCACAGCTCTGGCCCAGCATTGCTCCCTCCAAACCTTGCTCCTTGCTACCACCCATGTGATCTGCACCCAAGCAAATTTCACAATAATTTTCTGTCTCTGTGGTTCACCTTGTTCCTTGATTTTGGGATTTCAACACATGTCATTTTGGCAAGTTTCAAAACTTTTCACTGTACCTCATGTCATCCCATTCCAAGTATTTTCTCTTCATTTCAAAGTTTTCTAGTACTTTTTAATTTGCATTCCATTTCATAATAATTCATCTCCTCTGTGTTCTGTTCATTTTGTTCCCTAATTTCCTTTCCTTTCATGAAGCCACATTTTACACCAGCACACTGCACAGGGGCAGCATGGAACCTTTACCAGAGCTAGGAACATTTTATATTCATATTTGGGGTCTTGCATAGTTAAACCAGAGTTTTTAGGAGGAGACACAATTATCACTGCTGAAACAGCATAGAAATTAGCTTGTCATCTGGTTATTCATTAAAAAAATGTCATTATTGGAAACACACAGCCTATTAATTATTATCCTTTTGCTGGCTATCAGATCTCATGCCATAGAAGGGAAAGGAAAGATTAAGAGGAGGATGGAGAGAGATACCCACCTCTTCCTATAGGAAAAGAAACTTTTGAAGGGCCAGGGCTTTTACAGAAACCACCTGTAGCTGGGCACAGTGAACACCAGAGTTCATGTCCCAAAACAGAGCAGTAACCCCACTGTCTGTCAGAGTTGAGGGGGTCCCTTGAGAGCCAGCAGGATGAGCTGCTTCCCAGCAGGATGCCTTAATCCATACCCAGCATGTAGGTTTAAAAAATCCTCCCAAAACATACTCAAGTGAAAAAGCTGCCTCTTGCTGTCCTGGCAGGTGGCATTTCCAGCCACCTCACAGCACCTCACTGGGTACATCTCCACTCAGCATCCTGGTCTGGGGACTCACTTCTGTCAGGAAAGAGGAAGGGATTGCTGTTCTCTCTCCACTAGAATTCATATCTTGGAACAATCACTTTTAAAATAGCATAAAAATATTCAGCCAACTGCAACCTAACAGATACTGCACACAAACTGTAGAGGACACACCAATGAACAGGCAGCAAAGACAAACTTTCTCCAAAAGCAGAAGTCTTCGTGTCTCTTTCTCTGCATGCACATTTGAGTGTACTTTTTTGATGGGGGAACCCAAGTTACCCAACAAAACCCAGCTGAAACCCACTCTTAGGCTTCTGTCTGGAGGAAAGCAAACTATTGTTTCTTTCTAGCTATCACAACAAAACTCAGCACACAGAATGCAACTTACCTGGACAGCCAGGCCTCTCTCCAGCACACGTGAATGCAGTTACACCAGGGATTTAACTGGCTAAAAACCTGCAAGAGCCATGCACTCAGGATTGTCACATCCCTTTCCTTATGTATTTGGTTGGATATCCTTTACCTTCCTTTCCACTGTTTCAACTCCAGTAGCCTTTTAATATTTTCTCCCTTTGAAATAATTAAATTAAAGCCAAGCCAGCCCAGCAGCTGACTGCCTGAGGGTAATCCTACAGTAAGGATCACACCCCCTCACACTCACAGCCAGCATTTTAAATGCTTGACATGTCCCTTGAAGTATTTTTCTAAAGACAGATCCCACGTTTCCTGGGCCATGCCAAGGGGCATCCTGCCTGGCATCATTTGGGGACAGCCATGGAGAGCCCTGCAGCCAACAGCACAGGTGAGGAATAGGCACATCTCCCCTTTGCAGCAGGCAGGTACTGGCAGAGCCTTTGCTGCAGGACTGGAAATCTCCAGAGGAAAGAGATTTGGCTTGTTCTGCAGCACTCTGCTTCCAGCCTCCTGCAGGCTGGGGGTCTCCTTCACACCCTGATTTTTGTTCCCCACAGCAGGAGATGAGGGAGAAGCCTCAGGTAAGAAAGCATGAGGAAATTCCCTAACAGCACTTCCCATATATTGGAGGGCAGCTACATGCAGCAAGGCACCTGTGAGTGGTAGCAGGAGGCTCAGGTTGCTGATGGGATCTTTGCAGGCAGCTTAGGAAAACTGACTTCTACTAAAGCTGCTTCCATGAGAAAGCCCTTCCCAGCATAGCAGGAAGTTGCTAGGATGGGCAAGTTCTCTGAGGGATGTTTCAAACTGGGCATGTCCAGCATACAGATTGTAGGGGCTTGGAAGGATTTTTACATCTTGCCACAGAAATGATGCCCCCTTGACACTTAGTGAGGTTTTAAGGTACTTTTCTAGATAAAATAGCATTTAAAAAGAAAAGGTTTGTTGCATTTGGATATGGATATGCATTTTTATATTTAACTTGGCCATTTTAACTGAAAAATTTCTTCCCAAGTCCCCCTAAAGTAATGAGTGGGAAATTCAGCCAGGTTATTGATTCCCAACTTTTTCTTTTTTACAGACAGCTTCATGATATGATCCTCCTCAGCCCATCCCTGAAGCCTGGCTTCTCTTTGCTCCTATTCCCTCTTCCTCAGTCCCAGACGGTTTTCCAGGCACAGGGGCTCCGTGGGGTTCACCCTCCCCGAAGGTGCCTCTCCCTCGCTGGGAGCAGAGGTGGGAGCGGGACCATTTCCCTGGAGCAGCAGCTGCGAGGACACACCCAGAGCACGGCTGGTGGTCAGACTTAACACTTGTCGGCTCTTCTGAGAAGCTCATGATCCCCACAGTTAATACAAAATGTCCAAAGCTCCTTTTCCCTCAAATATGCCTGTTTTGGTCTTGCCTGCCTTTTTACAAGCTGCAATAAATCCCAAAAACCTTCTGCCCCACTCCATTAGGAAAAAGTACAGACTAAAATATTTGAATGGATGAATGCTTCTCACAGAAATGTATTATTTTATTCTCTGCATAGAATTGTTTACATTGTAAAGCGACAGCTGAAGTGAAAAGTCAGTGTTTCAGTTGCACTTCACAAGTTAACAGCATTTGGCTGTCATCACACCACTAACAATGAATGTAGTAATAAAACTCTTTGTTTTGAAAGAGAGCTGCAAAGTGTTTCCTGACAAAAAGCTGCTACGTTCAATTTCCCTTGTTTGGCCTCACAGGCATCAGAAGGAACGGCAGCTCTTCCCAGCGCTGTTATTGATACATCAGGACATTGTGATATGAGAAGACAAGAAAGAAGTGTAGTTACAATGACCAAAGACCAGGGCTTGCAGAAAACTCATCTCTTTAAGGAATGAAACTACACTTCAAACTAATTAAGATACTGACTGCTTTGAATATTCCTCCTAGTACAAGTTGCTGCAACATGAAGTAAAACCTCCAACCTCCCATGGCTTTACGTGTCAAGGTATTACCATGTCCAGCTGTTACTGTGACCCTATCAAGTAAGCAGCACAGAAATTAGGATTTCCAGTTCAGGACATTGTCTCAGGTTCAAAATCTGGAAGAAACGTTTTGCCCCATAAAATTATTAAAAATGTCTAGGAAGAAAAAAGATTTTCTGCTTGCAGGGAAGAGCTTTGCTGGTGAATCCTGGCAATTTCCAACCTTCCACATGCTCCACACTGAGCTGGTGGCTGGGACAGTGCTGATGGCCATGCATTCTGTGCTGCCTCCTGGGACAGGAGTCAGCTGGAGAGCAGAAATACTACTGGCAAGGCAGCAAGGACAGGAGAATTCTCCTGCTTCTTGCCAGGAAGGCCCAGGGTAACCCAGAGCTGTCAGAGTACAGAGCACTTGGCTTGGTTTCTCTTCTGTACGCAACTGCTGAGCTTTGCAAGAGCTGAATTGAATTATTTCTGAGACCTCCCATCCTCTCTCAGATTTGGACAAAACTGATCAAACATCTCAAATATAACAAGGAAGGCCTGACCAGCAGAGAGCACAGCCACAAAGGTTCTGGTTGCTCTGGAGGTTGGACAAAAGGACAATGTTTCCTATATGAGTCAAGATTGAAAATGTTAAGTTGGCACCACAAATCAGATCTTAACACTTCTGATGGATTTTATCTTCCATTTTCTTCTAAAAGCACTGTAGAGCATCCACTTATTTCATCAGAATAAATTTCACCTTTTCTTCTATTTTTAAGTCTATTTGTAAGCAATCAAGGAAGAATTCAACTGTGGTCTAGAGATTAAAACAGAAGTTTCTTGACAATTGAAATATCAGGCTTCAAGGAACTTAATCCTTGAGACATTTTTGTTCAACCTCTAAACGTTTCTGGGGACTTTAGACAAAAGCTGTAACAACCAAAGCAGTAAATTGCTGAGTGATGGTTCAGCAAATGAAGCCCTGCCTGGCAAAGAGGAGCCAGATGCAGATGAGCAGAAAGAAAAAAAGCATTACCCTACTCCTGTCAGATGAAAGCCCATAGTGCCCAAAGCTGAGGAATGATCTGTTTAATAGCAGGAAGCAGCTTTTCTAAGGTAAAATAGAGCCACTTTAGTCTCTGCAAGGGAAGTAAAGCCAGGAGATAACTGGTGAGGTCACCAGGAGAAAGTGATCAGTGCAAAATACAGGGATGTTACAGAGAAGCAGCCAATGCCCAGGACATTTTTTTCTGCCAGTGCCTGCTGCAGCACCAAGATTCTCTGTGCTATGTCCACCCTGCCCTGCCTCACTCACTCACTCTCCTTGCCCTGAGGCCTGGGAGAATTTCTTCAGGGTGGCTTGTCAGCTTATTCCAGGGTAACAATCTCTTCTCTGGCATGAACTCGTTATGGCTCCGTCTGTGCTCCAAAAGTGCAGGTGCTGGCAAATTTTGCATTAGGTACAGTTTGTCAGACACTGTCTCACTGATGTGACCATCACTTCCCCTCCCACTCCTTCCCAACAAAAAACACCACCAGGCAATTTTTAATCCCACTTCCACCACCTGCCCTTGCTTCTCCCAAAAAGTTGTCGAGCCTGCACCTTGCAGCCCCTCCTCTCCAAGCTCCTGCAGGTATCTCAAGCTAAAGGCATGCCATGTCAGTTGGACAGACTCTCTCCTCCCTGGCACAGATCCACCCTCAGAAAGGAGGACATGGGGAGAGGAAACTGGGAACCATGTAGATTCTTCAGCCTGACAAACCAGCTGAGGAGCGTGGGTTGTATATCTAGGCCAGTACACCCTCTGGCAAATCATGTCTCCACTCACTCCTGATTCTGCTCTCTGCAGCAGAAGCTCTTCAGGGTGAGAAACCTTCCCACAGCCCTCCCTAATGATGAGCACCCAGTGATAAATCTGTGATAAGTCACAGCTACAAATCCCATCCCATCCAACACTGAGGCTCTTTCTAGTCCGTGTGTTCTTCCAAGCAGCCCTTTTTCTGCTCTTTTTTGCTTTAAGGGATCATGCTTTGGCAGCTTACTTCCCAAAGTCAGCCACTGCAGGCTGTATGGCAGCCTGCCTTGGCATAAGGGTGCTGCTGGAAACACATCCAGGGGCAGAGGGCTGGCTCTGGCATTTCAGAGATCAGCTGCAACGTCAGCCCACTCCTCTGCATGGATCTATGAGATGCCTCCACAATGGGAGCAGAGCAACAGACCAAGTAGCACCCTCTGTGACCAGCAAAGCAGCTGCACACACAAGTTTAGATGGAAACAACTTTCAGCTGAGCACCATTCTGGACCCAGTGAGCTCTGTCTGTCAGGATCATCCCCCTATGATGGGAAGACTTTGGTCTAAGTCTTGCTCAGCCAGCAAAATCTCCTATGTGAACAGAACAAAGCTTTTGTTTCTGGTGGGAAACCTGAATTAAACAAACAATGGGGGCCATGGAACAGGCCTTCTCACTCCTTATTCTGATTAAAATTCTTCAATACAGTCCCTGCTTTCTTTACTTAAAACAAGGCCTCCCAGCCCTCCCAAGAGGCGCTTTCCCAGTGTGAGCCACCAAGGACCTGCCAGCTTCAAGGGAGCTGGCAATAACTGCACAAAGCTGCACTGAACACTGCACAGGAGGAGGAGGAAAATCAAATAGGGCAGCAGGGGAGAAAGCACACTTTGTCACCTTGATGAGTGGGTGACTCTTTGGGAAGGGGCAGTGCTCTCATGGCCACCCCTCACCAGTCACTCCCAAGTGTATCGAGAGGAGATGACACCTGTACGATCTCAGCAGAACTTCGGTGCAGGCAGGACAGGCCAGGATGCTCCAATTCAAACAAATTATCCAGGTTGCCATGGAAACCTCAAGGCTGGAAAAGAAGCACTCTGAAAACAAACCATAGTGAGGCAGATTTCCCATCCACTCTGAAAGGTTTCTGACCAGAAAAGGCAAAGTGGGAGTTAAATGCTTTTGAGCGAAGGCAATAGTAGCAGCACTTGAGGAGGAGGCGTCATGGATTCACAGCACCCATCACACACACATCTTTTATCCCAAACCCCAGGAGAACAGCCCTCTGTATTTTGCCAACACTACAGCATGAAAACTCTGACTTCTTAACCCCTTCCTGGTACCCTGTGTCCTTCTACATTACTATTGTAGCTATAAATTATTACCTGTAGCTATACTAACCCTGTGAGTCATGGCAACAGAAAAGACACAGGTAGAATTCATCTGATACAGATGAAGTAAAATTATCTGTGGCTTTAAATCAAAACTGAATATCCTAAAGAGTTCTTTTTCACAAAAAAACCCAAAACCAAACCAAGCAAAACCCAACAAACCACCAACAAACTCAATCCTAGAGCAGAGAAGTGACAGAACCTTGCTATTGATTTCAAGTGGTGTGTGCTCAGATCAACCCACTGCCCAAAAGTGCAGTATTGAATCATATACTCCAACCTCACCAAGAGTTTGTGCTTGGATTTTCAAGTATTCTCTGGTGAAATGATCACACACAGCATGGGGACAGTGTGATGCCTGACACCAGTGTGGTTAATTAATAATGTTATTGCTTATATAGCTGTTAAATAAATGAATGGTTACATGTGGATTTCAGAACAGCTCCATCTTGCATGTTCCCTGAGGAAGGCAGGCTACTGTCCTTCCTTACCCAAGGATGCTTCTTTCATTCATCTGCTTCTTATCATCAAATCTGAGGGCCATTACATCTTGGAAAAGGTGATGGCTGTTTTGGAAGAGGGAATCTTACCTGAGGTTCCTAGTAGATTCCATCTATTTGAAAGCCACAAACAGTTCTGAAGAATGCAATTTTTGAGTGTTTTTTGGAAGAGCCACATACTCTGCTGAAAACTTCAAGGTCCCTTCCAACCCAAACTATTCTGTATTCCAAAGGAAATGAAAAAAGTAAACCCACAGTTTGTATCTTCCACATAAAAAAAAAAAATTACAGAGGTGTTCTGTAAGCAAAGCAGCTCTCAGCAGCTGCTGCAGCAACTCAGATGGACAGAATTTGGTGCCAACTGCAAAAACAAAACCCTCAGGCCAGCCCCCTGCCCTCAAATCCTCTGTGCACATATAAACAATATATTTTACTTTATCTTATTCTGAGTTTAAATCATTTTTCAAAAAGTTTTTGGCTGGGAATATTGTACTGTCACAACAGTCCTGAGAAGGAAGAAAGCAAGCTTTATAACTGGAAAGTAATTCTTTTGGATGACATTTTTAGAAATACTGTTTTCAATTCCATGCAACTAGGGGAAAGGCTCCTCCACCTATCTTTAACTTAAAGAATGGAACCTACCTGCATATTTACCATTCAAAACATGCTGCCCTTTGCACCTGACTGCAACAGCAGAAACAGCTGAACAGCAGCACAAGAAATTTGCAAGTTGCTCTGGTCTCTAGTGAAAAATCTTTAGGTGCCAGGGAACACCACAAGGTCAAGACTTCTCAAATCTCTCTTGCACACACCCATTTTGAGAACTCTGTAAGGGTGCCTGTAGCATTCAGGTACACACAGGGCAGGCTGGGCAATGATGCCATAAACCTTGTCCTCACTGTCAACCAGAGTGGGACACAGTGAAGCTGACACGTGAGAGAAAGCAGAGTGCAGTAGCCTCCAGCAACAAAAGGAGTGCTGGGGGATAGAACATTTCTCCCATAAATAATTTCACTTCTGGGGAGGAAAACTTGGTCTTTTCCCAAATCAAAGAAAGTAAAGGAACTAAACCAACATTTGCTAACATTACAAATTGAAACCAAAAAAGGAAGTGAAAAACTGCTCTTCCACAACAGTATCAGCCTCCAGGGTCCTGCCATTAGTTATGTGCCAGAGATTCACTGAATTCAAATGAGTTGCAATTTCCATTTGGAGGTTTGGTGGTTCAAAAGTTTCCAACTCATCCCCATCTCCTACTCTTTTTCTTGCAGCTGCTCTTAACACAGTGAAAACAAATGGAGCTTGTATGAATTGATACAGGCAAAAGTGTTGCCTTCTCAGAATACCTTGAGAAATTAGCATGTCCCTTGGTTAAGGAAAACCACTCTCTCTCTGTGCCAATACACACAGGGATGTGCACAAAGCTCCAATGACACAAAGGAAGTAAACATGAAAGTGTGTGTCTGCCTCCTTCAACTCTGATTCCCATGAAATACATCATAGAGCTTAGATAAAAGATTCAAATGCAAGGAAATAACATTAAATATACTCCAAAAACATTTCGCTTTCATCCCAATTTGTACAGAAGACATCAAAAGATAACAAAGTTAAGTTTTCTAGTAACATTCTTTCACTTTAGAAGAACAATGTATGGTGGTTTAAGTAGAGAAGTTGCTTCTAGGAAATGATTCTGCCCAATTTCAGACCACAGGGAGTGAAATGGCTCAACATCTATGTCCTTTATGTCATCAATAACATTAAAACATAAGCATAACTGAGTGTTAATAACTTGACTGGTCTCACCAAATAAGAACTTAACTCACAAAAAATGCTGGCTAAGAAAAGACAGGTATTTTCTCAACACCAATTTACTCTTACAGTGGAAAGGGACATTAGCTTGCTTAACAAAGCTAACATGTTACAAGGCATAGGGTATTCACCTGTGCTCAGATCCTACTGCAGGCAGACAGTGAACATGGACCAAACCTATGATTTGATCCACTACAGTGATGATTTAGCTGCTGTGAGAACCTAACCAGAGGCAGCACTCCTGAATTAACAGTCAGACTGCAGTCATCAGCCCACTGCCTCCCAGCAGCAGGTGAGTTGCAGCAGGCAAACTTGAGGGATTCCAGCAAGTCAGTCTGGAATCTGGTCTGAGGTGCTGACTGCTGATCTGTTACAGCACAGGCTCAAGAGATAACCCTCAGTGACATTCTTTAATGCAATATGCACTGACCCAGAAGCAGGGTTGTCAAATGTCTCTGTTGCTTGCCTTTGCCTTGTCCTGTCTACATGGATAAACAGTTAGGATAAAGTCTGACCACAGAGTGCATGGCAGAAGAGAGCCTTGACCCTCTGTTCCACTAGACACCAGTATAATTCAAGTGTTTATTTAAATTACGAAACTGATTGCTTAATTGGGAAAGACTCTGCAATCTACAGATAAAAAGCAGTGCACCACCCCTTGGTGAAATGAGTAAAACCCAGAGATCATCACCAAGTGCAGCTTTCTTATTTCTGTAGAGACACATAGGGGTGGCTTTAAATCAAAGTGTCCCATCCTGTCATTACTCCCAACACAGATCATGACCTGGGAGAGAAGGAGAGATAAGACAAGGTGCACAACTATCTCCTCACTGAATCTGTCTGCTCCAGTTGGTACCTCATGTGCTTTGTGCTCTTTTAAGAATAATCAGTTCATAAACTTAAAGCCTGTGATTTACTATCACCTAGTAACATGTAATTTCTGTCCATGTAACACAGGCAGCTTCTGGTTGCCAAAGATCTTCATGGTATCAAGTCTTTCCCCATCACTTCAAGGAACTCTGCTCCTTTAAGGCTTCCTTTAAATCTGTAGCAATCTAAGGCTCCAGATCTGCTGTGGGTGTATATCCACCAATGTCCAAAGTGGCTCTTCACTTCCAAACTCCATCAGGTTCTGGATAAATGATCCTAAATGTCAAGTTTATCCGTTCGTCTCTTGAATGATATTCCTTAGGCACTCGATGCTGGAAGTGGCAGTAGGGGGAGGGAAAAAAAAAAAGCAAAAAAAAAAAGCATGATATTGTGCATTTAAAATGGAGGTAATCAAACAATGAATAAAACCTTAATTTCCTGTGATGGTTTTTTGTTCATATTTCTAAACACTTAGGTAAAAAAATCAGGTTCTGACTGCTCAGGGCCACTGAAAACAAAAAGTCTTTGCACATTACTCTAGACTTCTTAAATTAAGTTACAACTTTTTGATATTCCAGGTTTCTATACTGATTTTGCCCTTTCCACTGCAGGCTGCAACCTTCATTGCTGAACTTTAATGCTGGAACTGATAATCTGAGCTGATTCCTACTGCATCACTTGGCACATGAAAGCACCCCCATTGTTTCTGTGGGTGCTTTCACATTCTGAGGCAGAAAGCCATACTAATGCCTTGGAAAACAACTGTGCCACAGGAAGCACAATGTCCCATACCTTTATGGGAATGCCTCAGCATATCTGCAAAACTGCATTGCAAATAAAGCACATGAACAGTGCCAAGGAGTTCTTACCTGCCAATCCTCCTGGGTAGCTCCTTCCATTATCAACAGAGTCCCGTGATCAAGTGGGATTCTAAGTCTTTCTACATAAGTATAGTCCCCATCCTCTTCCTAAAAAGAAACATTAGACACTGAAGAAGCAGGCATGTGCATTTGGTAGAAAACCAGCAGAGCTTAGAAAGCCTGTGAGGGGGGAGGAGGAGGAGGCTCTTACAAGATCAAGAGGTCCCAGTAAACCTCTCTGTACTTCATATAAGGTCCAGGAGCCCAGCATTTTAATGATGAAAGAAGCCATTGCATCTCACTGCCTGGATGCCACAGGTAAAGTTCAACAACCAGTTCCTGCACTAATTGCAAAATTCTGGAGTGAGGCTGCAAACCTTTGGGAATCATCTTCAAAGAAACAGTTCAGTGTGGAGACATTCTGCAACAGCCACCCTAGATTCCAACAGTTAACAACTCCATCAAAAGTAACACCTTCCTGTTATTCTAAATCTGTCTTGTAACAACATTACATGCTGCTACCACACTAAGCTGCCAGAAGATGAGTTTGTCTTATTTAAAAAAAAAAATCTCCTTTTCCTATAATGCGTTGTAAAACAAATTGTCTTAATCACCACTAAGTAAAACAGAATGCTAGACTAAAAGACAAATAATTTGCAAACTTTTGTTAAGCTTTTAGATTATGTACAACTATTTAAAAACTCAAATATAACAACTAGACATAGTGACACTCCAGCAGTGGTCTTACCCATGCCACATTGTGGGAACAGCAACTCCCCACTGCCTTGCACTATCCTTTCAATCAGATTCATACACTGCTAAGTCATGTGTGTAGCAGTCCAAATTGAAGGTTTGTCCTTTCAAAAGAAGTTCATGGCTTGCTGAAAAGCTCAAAATAATGAGGTAGAATAACAAATACTGGGAAAATTATGTCCTAAACTAAAACAGAGTTTGATTTTCAGAAAACCAACTGGGAGAGTGTGTGTGTGTGTTTATAAATAAAATGCAAATAGAAAGAGGACTACACCTTCTAAAATGCAAAAGAGCTTAGTTGGTATGAAGTCAGTATCAAGAAATGTTTTCTTATCTCCAGTGGAAACAAAAAAAATAAATCAAAAATAGGTATTATAAACATGACTGCTGATGAAAAGCAGAGAAATACCACTGCACATGTACCTTATTTCAGAGGATTACATCATTTCACTTTGTGGATGGACAACAGTGGGCTTATTTTTATCTCTTGCTCATCTTAATTAAAAAGGAATTCTGCTAAGATAAATGATTTAGGAGAAAACACCCTTTTGGCTTAGAAAAGTCAGTAGGTAAAAACAGCAAGTATTTTCTGGTTTAAATGGGACATCTCTGAACTCCATTTTAGTTAGATAAAGAGATTTTCATGTCAATTTGCTTTGCAAAGCCAGTGAAGTTAGACAAAAAGGTTTTACTTCCTTACATGTCATTACTGTCAGCCAAAGGTCATTTCAGAACTTTTATTCCTAGAGCTGATGTCAGACATACAGAAAACTCCCTTGACTTTCTGAGGTCAAGAAATTTATGAAAGAAATTTTATTTTTGATACCTAAGGTGGAAAAAAAAGATTTTCTGGTAGCAAACATGGAAAGAAATGCACCAGGTGACTTCTTTATGTTCACTTTATAACTCTATATATGTACCTCAAAACCAGCTGCTTACAAAAAGAGGTATAGTAAAACAACTGCTCTGCTTTTTAATATGCTAGAATTTTCATAATCTTGAGTTATACATTCAATACAATCCAAGCTTTATGCTATCCAAGTACACTGGCTAAACTTTTTTTTAAATCCTTAACTACAGTAACTACAGTTAATAAGGAAAGCTCAGTGTGAGTTGATGGGAAGCTGTGAATACAAAATCTGTAAGAATTCCTGGATTCCATCAAGGTTGTTTTCTTGAAATGCTATCAAAATCAGAAAGAGAAAAGATCTAGTGTAAGTCTACAGAAATCACCCAAGTTTGTTTCTTAAGTCTCAGGAAAGTTTATTGCTATAGTAGTAGGAAATGGTTTCTGGACAGTGTAGAGGAATCTTCTATTATAAGGAAAAGTAAATGGAAACATCCTGGAGAAGAATGTATAAATAATAATGCAGTTACCCAGGCAAATGATGCAAAATCATTTTCAATGGCAAAAGTCAGCATATCTCATGGAGAATGCTGGCTTCTAGTCTTCTGCTTCACCTATTTACCTATTACCAAGAGAATTATCCTTACAGAAGTTTGAATCTCGTATTTTTCAGATTTCATCTTGATTGTATCCCTCTTTTCCAGTTTACATCCTCAGTACCAGCTGTGTAAACACCCTCCTGCACAATGAAGCAGTCTCCTCTATCAATACTTCTGCATTTCAGCATGTTTATTCTCACTGCCTCTGACAAAATCCTCACTGCAGTTCTTTTCTCTACAGATTCAGTAATAATGAGTATCAGTTATAGTGCCCTTTCCTACCATCATGCACTGACCTGCCTACAGATCTTTAAACTCCCTCAGTCCCTTTGCAGTTGAGCACTCCCTTTTTCCTCTCTGCTTGTCTACAGCTTCTCCAGCCCTGCCAGTACTGGTGGACAACACCTTCTCCTCCTCCTCCTCCTCCTCTGCAGCCATCACTGTCTGTGAGTCTCTTTCACGCCAATCTAAAAGTCCAACCCGCTTCATCTTGATCTTAACCTCTGCTTCCACCATACTCCACACATTCCCACATTCATCTTCAATCATGCCTGTTAATACACAAAGGGTTGTTTTTCTGCTGTTCTCAGAAGTACTAGGAGATCTTTACCTTCTGCTAGAAAAAAAGGACTGTGCTTCAGTGATTCATTTGAAGGACAGACCCATCTGAAAGCTGATTTTTAGAACACCACGAACATCCTGCTGTTATCTAACAGGTGTGAAGCTCCCTCCCTTCCTAAGTAGCCATCAGTTTCCTTGGTTATAGCTGGAAGAAGAACAAGCCCACAGCTGGCTTTCTAACTCCTTCCACAGTCCACATGACCTTTGCTGGACAATCACCCAGCTGGTCCCTATGGCACCCACCACTCTGCCACAGGGCACCTCCCTGAGAGCAACGTGGGAGCTTAGTGAGACATCAGGTATCACCCTTCCCCAGTGTACTGACATTCCCCACTCAGCCTCCAGGAGGACACCACCAGATAACCTGGCACTGTCTCAGAGCTGAGCAGTGAATAAGCAATAGTAAAATCATGTAGAAACACCCATCCCACAGAGTGAACTCAATTCCTCTCCTTTGGGAGGATGAACTCATGTCCAAGTGGGCCTGGGAGCTTGAGGCTGTGCAGGAATGGGAGGAGGTCAGGGTGCCCCAGTGGTGACACTCAGGCTGAAGGCAAGCACAAGAGGACTCACTGACACAGCCAAGAGCTGTGTGAACTATGGAGCACAGCTCTAAAGCAAAGCATTTGTCTCCTGTTTTTCAGTGTAGGCAGGAGCTGCAATGATGGGGGCAGGGGGAACAAGGAAGCAGGAGCAAGGTTAAAGTAATCTACTGGAACTAGAAGAAAACAGAAGAAACTACATCACTGTAGACTTTTAATTATGAAGTAGGCATCCAAAAAACCCTAGAAACCATTTACAGCAGAGGAAAAATATCAGCTGTTATCATGTAAACAGTCCAACTAAACAGAAAAGGTTATATTAAGAAAAAAGAATGCTTAAAAAGAAAAATTCCAGCAGGCAAAATAAAACAGTTTCTGGCGTCATGTTAATTCTCATGAAGTATGCTTATTCCAGTGAGGAATTTACACCTGAAATGTATTTGCAGCTTTTTTCACATGCACCAGGCTGAAATTTTGGTAAGAATTATTTCCACTTATCCACAAAGAATACTTCTTTAAGCAGATACAAATAGTCTATGCATGTCTCTACACTCCTTTACCCTCTAGTATATGATGAAGACTTATCCAGTACACTGCTCACCAAAAAGTAAAACAGAAGACTGAACCTTTCCCCCCCCTCACCCTAGAAAAATTTGCAGGATAATAAAAAAAAGCTCAAACCTAACTTTTTTTTTCATTTTGCAAAGTGAAAAAAGATTTCAGATTGTGTGATTGTTTCAGAGTGACTTACATAAACACTACCAAATTACTAACAGACAACTGTCAAAATTCACATAAACATGCACAAAGACCCATCCCATCAACACTACTGGTCATCTTTTCAGTTAGAGAAACAGGATTTGATTCACTATCTGGTTCATTTCAAGAGATAATCTAGAATTGTAGAGATACCAACACAAACTGAAGTCTCTGATTTAGTACTCTTCGACTGCCCTTCAAGCTGTGACTTCACTTGTGGTAAACATGGCTTTGTACTCAGTACATGATCACACACACAAAACCACATTTTTTTCCTAGTGCCATTTATCCACAGTGACATTCTACTGTAATATTTCTCATCTTGTATGTTCATTAGATCTTTCACCTCAAAATAATTAAAAGCACTTACAAGAATAGAGGGAAACAAAGGCCTTTGAAACCCTAGAATCTGAAATAGCACAATGTTGGCCCTCAAAGAGGTTTCGTTTTGGGAGGAAAAGAATTTACTTTCTATTTCCCTCCTCAATGAAGACTGGAAAACCCAATGTACTGATACTGGCAGACAGAAACCAGGGAGAGCCTGAATGCCCATGATGACTGTTAATTTGAATTCCTCTTCCCTAGATTACATTCCTCTTCCTGTAACCTGCTTTTTAACAAAGGAATGATCAAACTTCAAAGATCTACTATCAGTTTTAACTTTCTCTTAATGAAAGAGAGAATGCTACAGTATAATTGAGTATGAAAATTACTTCTTTGGTGGTACAGCCTGAAAGGTTGTAATTTCCATCAGAGCCTCTTGTAACTCCCACTTGGCAAAGCATCTATTGTCATAGGATGCTCTCAGGAAACTGCAGGCTTTGGGAATGTGCAAAGAATATGTAACATGTGCCATGTAATTATTATATATGAGTTCCCTTAGGCACAGGACACATTTAATAGCAACTATTTCAAGGATCTGCACATGGGGATTCTACCTCACAAAAAAGGTACATCACACTTGCAAAAGGAATACACTTCACAGCCAGCAAGACTTAGCTAGTCAGAAATAGCAGGTCAAATGTGCTAAAAAAAAAAAAAAAAAGAGAAAAAAAGAGGAGGCCTTGAAGGATACACGTATAGAAACCCATCCATCTCTGGAAGGGAAGAAATCAGGCAGTACAGATCAAACAAGGCAGCCAAGTACAAATGGCACAGACTGAATTTTCCCTTTCCCAGTAGTGGGTGTCTTTTCAGAAAATCTATAAAAAAGGCATCTTACTCAAGAACTAGGATGGATTCTTCAGACAGAACCTGCAAAGTTTATACTGAAGGTTAAGGGTATTTTATTCTGATTCATCGATGGGGAACACAGGAACTTCTAAAATGAATCCAAGCACCATTTACAGTTTTCTAGAGGAATAAACTTTCCAGCTGACATTTTATTATCAACACAGTATTGGGGATACTTACTCATGCTATGCTCACTGACATAATAGATTGGTTATATGCAATCTCATACTCAGGGACCAAGATTAAACTCACTTCAGGCAACAAAGGATTTACAAATTGGAGACCTGGTGAAAACGACAAGCTATTTGTTTTCTGGTTCAATTTCTGACCTTTGCTGTTCAGGACTAGGTGACCCTTGATGGGCAGACTTCAGTATGTCAGCATAGAGTTTTCCTGTAGGCTGGTAATTATCACCTCTGCTGTCTGTACTACTTACTCAGAATAAATGGCAACACAAGCAGATAGCAAACTTCTTTCCAAGGCTGTCAAAGACTGCACAAGCAGAAAATTCATCTGAAACAGGACACTCTAATATTATCCTTTACTTGGATAAATACAAACTGCAACGTTTAAGCTGGCATTCCCAAGCACAGCACCTTATCTAGAAAGACTATTCACTACTGAATCACCAATTAACTCCTGAAAGGTTATTCTGCACATCTCCTTATCAAAGTAGAGGATCTCTCTTTAGCCTGCAAGTATGATGTGACAGCTTCCAAGGCATTTTATGGAAAAGAAATGAGCTTCTTCCCTTTGTTCACTGCCCCTCAATCTGACTACACACATGTCAAAATGCAAACACTGTTAAGAGGATTTTTAGTTACAAGAGCAGTCAGAACTACTCTTCACCCCATGTACACTCTGCATTACATAACACTGGCCTGAGTTTAAAAAAATGGTAGCAACTCTGATTAATTTGCACAGTCTAAGTCCACTTCCAGCATCACTGATCCCATTTGAAGTACCAGGAAGGGTCTCTATTTGGGCAAAAGACTGCCCAGGTTCCATTTCAGTGCAGCACTACACTACACTGCTGCACATTATTAGAGTGGTCCCATCCCCATCCTCAGGATGCCATGGTCTGTGTGAGACATTACTTGATCCCTAAACTTCTTCCACAGAACTTTCCAAGTTGTGCTTTCATCGACTTTGAAATGCTTTAGTAATTAAGTTCTCTTAAAGAGGAGGAAAACAACAAACATGAGTAGCTATACATGTGGTATGAACACTCACAGGGGAGGGCTTTTTCCTCATCTCAAAGGTCCGAGTAGCACCAAAGCTGAGTGAGGCAATGACCGGATGTTTTCCCAGCGAAGGCTCGTCGTCACTGTGCCAGTCCACGCTGTCCTTCTCATTTCGGTACAGGTTGCAGAGCAGGGAGTTGAAGGTGTAGCCAGTGACCTCCTCAATGCGCTCCTTCAGCACGGTCAGCAGAGGGTGCCACTGCAACCAGCACACAGGGGGAGTGTAAATGCCATGAACGCAGGCCAGGGGCAGGTAATGCGAGACAGAAGGTGAAAACTACTAAAAACCAAAATATACTACACTTTAATCATAATAAACTTAAAATCAAACAAATGGCTCACAGCAATCGTGATGGTATTTTTCACAGAGTGGAGGAATGGGCTGGGCTTTCTGCAAAATATGCACACATTACCCATCACTCAATACTAAATCATTTTTTACAACTCTGAAGCCAGGCTGCCTTTCACACTAATGGAGGCAATCAGTGACTAAATGACACTGCTCTCGATTGCCTGCAGCTGCTGACAGAGAACAAGAGGAAATGGTTGGCATAACGTGGCCCTCTGTCCCCACTCTGTTAGCTCAAGTCATCGCCTCTTGGGGTTTTGACTTCAACATTGTAACTCTTCAGTGGGTCACAAAACCAAAGCCACTGGCCCCGGATTTCATCCTTCCCTTTGCTAACGTGTTGCTGAGCCCACAGCCCAGGGAAGCTCTGCCCATTCCATTACAACTCAGACCAGTTATTTAATGTTACAAACTTGCATCATGACATTCATCTGTCAGTGCTTTTAAGAACTACACAAATATATAAAGAAAAAAAAAGCCAAAGCAATGTAGGCCAGAATTTTTGCCCATTATATAAGCAGAAACAGAGAGCAAGAGAGGATAAGAAACTGATTCCAAATCTCCCCATGCACCGCTGGCTGAAGAAGCTATAGACAGCAGGAAATATTTTCTAGTATCCACCTCTAATAAACAAGGCTGCACTACCTTCTTTCCAAGCTTCCCCAAGTTTGACAGGTATTTAATTTATTGGTTACCCTGCAGGAGCCTCAACAAACCGTCTTTCTCTACTGGGGTATTTCTAGCTAAGTCACACCTTCAGTGATTAAGCATCACATGAGTAATAGATAAACAAACCTTGCAGCTATGAGACATGCAGGAAAAGCAGTAATACCATCCTAAAAAAACCAAAGTTTGCTTGCACCTGGCCTGTCTAAATGTGCAGAAGAGTCCAACAAGAACTATTGAAAGCACTTTTCAGTGGCCAACCAGGAGTAGATTTCTTCAATTCCCATCACAGAAGTATGTATTACAAAAATGTTACCATATGGTGAATTTTACAATGTAATTGAAAGCCCACTACAAACCTGTAACAGTGAAAGTAGTTTTGTTGAAACATTTGTTGAAAAAACTCTATCACTGCTCACAGAGAAACATTTTCTAATAGCAAAATTCATTTCGGTACAAACACTGGATTATATCTAGAAGTGCTGCAATCACATAAAACAAAAAAGGAGGGGCACAAAGCTAATAACTCCTACAGATCAAGTGTTTAAGGCAATAATCAGTTTTGGCTAAGCTGTGCACTAACTTACATTTTACTCAGGATATTTTTGTGATAGAAACCCTATCCTAAAGGTAAGGGCTGTGCTCTTGACACCATCCCCTATTTCTTCTAGGCTGCAGGTACTCCCACCTGCAAAGCTGAGTGAAATGTCAGTGTCCATGTGCAGTGTACCACAGATCTGCCTATGGGTAGCTTCAGGCTGGGGGAGGGCTGGCTTCCAGCTATGCAACTTCTGCAGTGCATCTCACTTTCTGCTTGTTCTTTCTCTCAGTAAAAAGCAGAAATATTCAGGAATCAAAGACAGAACCAGCCTGACTCATTTATGCCCTGTACCTTTTGGATGAGAGAAACAAGCCCGTGGCCCAATGAGTGCTACCTCAGAATTTGATGCAAACTGAAATGAAACCATGAATTCAGGGTATATGGGCTCTATCCAATCTCTGAGCAGCAATGGGTTTCACAACACGCAGTTCTGAACTGGATTTAAATCATTAGTGTACAACAGAATGATTTTGTGAGGGCATTTCCAATCCCTAAAGCCATTCAGCTTTCAGAAAAGCCCATCTAAAATAGAATTTCACAAATGAGTACCAAAGAAACGCCCGGTTTCCCACCAGTTCTGTAGGTCACAGAATTTTTAACTACAGTATTTTTGAGACTACAAAATCTTCACAACTCATCATGTTAAATAACACCTTTCCAACACTTCCCAAACATTCCACTTTGGCAGCAGTTCTGGGAGTTGGGACACTTTTCTCTCATGCTATCCAGTTTTCAACAGTGACACCTAATTACTGTCATGGAAATTTTAAACAAAGCAATACCAAGAGACAGGTTGGTGAGACAACTGGCTGAAAGAGAGAGAGAGAGAGAGAGAGATGGGGGAGAGGGAGAGAAAACATGAACAAAACATCACTGAGTCACTCAGAAGGTTTTTAACTCTTCCAAAACAGAGTGGGAAATTACATGCTACAATCTGGAGGTGCTGAGCAGATGAGTTGCATGTGTGAATTTCATAGCATCCATATAGGAATCAAAATCTGCTCAAACTCTCATTTAAGCAGTAGTGAACCTGAGTGTTTCTGAAAGTAACTATTTCACTAATTGGCATTACTGTATCTTTACAACAAAAAAATCACTATGACTGTGTGCAGTACAATCTCCCAGATAAAGATACTTGGAGTAAGTCACACAAAGCAATTCAGAGTTTTGTCCAAAGCTGCAGTGACCCAAAACAAAACTTTAAACTCTAGAGTAGTAACTTCCTTTTGGCAACCTTTAGCAACTAAATCACGCTCCTCTCAGTCAACTCACTCATAAAGTGTATTTTATAAAACTGTCCACATTCCAGTGGTATCTGCTGCTGATCACAAATGAAATGCTAACAAATTATCTAGATAACCATAACAGAGGGTAGAGGGAATTTTGGTCTCTTGATCTCTGCAAAGGATTTCTCTGCAGACAGTAATTAAAACACATGTAAACATATACATACATTTGGATTTGGCTGCATTGTTATCCTGGAGTATGTGTAAGGAAGTTCCCCATACCAGGATGTAAGCCGTGGCTCCTCAAAAGATACTTCTGAAAAAAAACAGGAAGACTTTCTTAGTTGCCTCATCAAAAGATTTGAAAATGGAAAGATGATGCAATTCTGCCAAGAAATTTGATCAAAGAGACTGTCCACTCACCTAAAGTTAAAAAGCAGCCCCTTAAAATCCTCAGCTTTACATAATGAACTCAAATGAAGCACTGAAATAATTCAAAATCAGGTGTGCATCTGCAGGAGGAATTACCTTGCCAAAATCTTGGAAACATATCCATGTTCTTATCCCTATGCCAGACAGAGCAGGGACTGGATGAGTTAAAGACAGCAAATGAAGCTGACATTTTATTTGTAAATCTGGCTTGTTTTATGTTCACCTACCTCTAGTGCCCAGTATGCTGGCATAAGTTGCAAGATGCAGACAGATCCACTGGAAAGGGTGATGTAGAAAGGACTGTAGCATCCATGGGACATTACATAAACTAAATGTAGCAAGGCTGGACACAATATTTTGTCAAATATATGTGTGCTCTGTGGTGTAACACAAACACCAGGTTAAAAATACTTTCAGCCTCTGAAAAGACCATCTTGGCAATTATTTCTCATGCCTGATGGGCAGCATTCTCCATTATACTGTCCCTTTATTGCCAGCCAAGAGATGCACATGTTGAACACATTTTCCAGCCCCATCCAGTAACTACATTATCTTACAGCAGTTCCTGACTGAAAATGAAATTTAGCTAGAACAGGTGCCCCTTAGTGAACAAATCCAGAATAGCAGCTTCTTCTCCTACTGCATACTGGAACTAATAACTAAAGCCAAAGTAAAAGCAACATGCTCTGCTGGGATTTTAAGTAAAAGAGGCAAAAAATATTCCTCATGGAAGAAACCTCCAAGAACACAGTTTTTTCAGCATTGCTGGGAGATTTTATGAAGAGATGGTGACCAGATTTAATCTTAAAACATGAGTGAGAAAAAGAACTGGAGATGACAGAAGAGACAGCAAAATTGCAAGACTTTTAAGACAGGCAATTTTAATTTGGACAAATCATACTCAGTTGGCAATAGTAACATGATATTACAGATTGAAAATTGAATTGCAGCAGTCTTCAGATATGCATGGAAAACCTGCAGAGAAACTTGAAGAAGTGGTAATACTGAAAATGAGAACCAATCCTAAACAACACACAGATCCTGTTATGGGACTGACCTGTGGATGACCTGGAAAGGTGCTCTACACACTCCTTACTTACCCTGTCTGATGTGAGTTCGCTGACCCCAGGGTATGTCTTGGAGGAGCTGCTCAAACATCCAGTCTGCTTGTTCTGAGTCAATAAAGCCAGGAATCAAATGAATCCTAAGGATGAAAAAATAAAGTAAAATGTAAGGAATATACATTTCTGTATCTGCTTTGAGAAAATGTTTTCATTCCCAGGATTCCCAAAGGAGCTAAAAATGGCTGTAATGCATCATATCAAAAGTCAAAGCCCAGTATCCTGTTCCTGACCACAGCCAAAAGCAGGTCTGAAGGAAAGAATAGAAGGACCCCTCTTGAGTCTCACCCTCACCAAATATTTATAACTTCTTTTCAATATGACAACCAACAATTTGCCACAAATTCCAGACTCAGCCACATGCTGTGAAAAATGGCATCCTTGTGCCTGTTACTAACTTCACATCTGATAAATCAGATAGCATATAGTAAATAGTTGCATTTTGATAGTAAATAATTGCATTTTATTCACCATCTCCACATCACTTAGAACCTGACAGTCCTTTACCCCTCCTGCCATTCCTATTCTCTTTTTTAAAGCATAAGGAAAAGTATTGAGCATAAGGACAGTATTTAATGTCTCCTATGTTTTAATTTCCATGTCTACATATAATATTTTGATTGGACAGTACACATCAGATGTTAAGAGGTTTATTTTTCTTCTCTTCATTGCTGCTCAGAACTACCTAAGTCCCTGCTACCTGTCACTAAAAAGTATTTCCAGAAGTACTCTAAACAGATGATGCACAGAAAGGGCAGTGTGCAGCTGCTGAAGTCAAAACCCTCTGCAGAGACCGGACTTCAGAAAGCTGAGTATCACCACACCACTCTGCAAAAGCAAATAACATTTCATCCACTTACCTGGAAATGCCAGTTGGTCCCTTGCTGAGCTCATACACACCAGGCTTGCTGAAGATGTAGAAAGGAAAGAGCCATCAGAAAGACAAAGAAGAAATTATCTCAGACAGTAGCACAGACTAGAATGGCTGTGACCTGGACCGGGGAAAGATTTCTTTAAGAAAGAAAAGAAAGTTAAGAAAGGGAAGAAACAATGTCCTGGACATAAAGGTCAAACTAAGGCAGTAAGGTGTGCTGCAGAAGCAGAATGAGTTTACATGTACTTCCTGTCCCTCCTTTCACCAAAGGCTCAGTACACAGTTTTAGGGCTCCTAGAAAAAACTAAAAGAGGGATGTCACAGGGAACCTAAAGGAGACAAGCACACATGACTGCACTCAGATCACTATGTTTGCATTTACAGGTACACTGAGGAAAAAAATTGTACCAAGACAGCCAAACTGAACCAAGCTGGATTTTCAGTATCTCTAACTCCACCATACACCACCACACTTCATTGTGCTTCATGCCAAAGTTATCCTGAGAAGATCCCCCTTTCAACACAAAGGGTAAGTGACATACAAATACCCAGCTTCACTATGAAACTTACTATCAGCTACTTCTCTGAGCCCTGAAAGAAGCTGCCATACCAGCCATATTTCTGGTATATTCCATAATAAGTAGTTTCCAGCATAGTTTGCACTGGGACTGTCCCAGGAAAATGTGCCCTGCTAACCAAAGGAGACATACTGGCAGTTGTGCTGAACCAGAATGTCCAGCTGCTCATGACTACTGGCTTCCCAGCTACACCAAAGGCATAAAAACCAGTTAACAGACTTGGAGTCTCCTGGTAATACATTCAGCTCAGGATAAAAGGGCTAGAAGTCCACAATTTCTGCTCTTACTGAGCACAACAGAGAAATCACCCAGAGAAGCCAGCAGGGTACTCACTCTATCACACCTGCCTCGGGAACTCTGCGCTCCACCTGAAAGGGAACAAGAAGTACACAGTGATTGTTAAGGTACCTGGCACTCTCCAGTCAAACAGAACTCATGGTCTTCTCTCATGAATCTGTGTAGCCCCACATTGATAAGCCAGTGAGAAAAGCCCACCTCAGGGCAAGAGAGCAGTAGTAACAGCTCACCACTCCCTCCTCGCCTAGAAACTCTCAAATGCAGCTACCCTTGCAGGCTGGTTTTTAGCCATCAACTGCCCCCTAAAGGACATTGACTTCTAAACTATCCAGACTAGGACATTGATTTCTAAACTATCCAGACTATTGCTATCACAATACTTGCTGTTTATCAACTGCAATCAAGATAATTATTGTCTTTGTATTTATAAAAATATACTTACGTAAGGAAAAATTTAGAGCAACTCTAAGAAGCCTGAACAAACTGCAGGCCCAGTCAAATGAGCAAAACATGGAAGATCAGACATAGCAGGAGCTTACTCTGTAAAGCTGTCTGCACAGCTGAGACAGCTGTATTTTGTTAAAAGACAAACAGCACTGTTTAATCCAGCCTTGGCTATCATTCTGGTTGTCTCAGGGATTTATGTTTCTCTTCTCTGAGCTCAGTGGAGTTCTGATTTGCAAGGAGTTACTGCACTGAGCCAACAAGAGGATCAAAATTTAGTACCATATAGATAGCAGGTCTCTGCTACAGAGAAAATAGAATCTTCCCAGGCCATCTTCAATGCTTCCAAGCCAAGATGACAGCCTTTAAATAAGTCTACCTTAGAAAGAAGTGCTCATGATTATTTTTTCCCTAAGTAAGGAAGTGCCCTCACTCTGCATAGAGCATAATATCCTTCATCAACTGACAGAACAAAGTCTATAAAACAAATCCCACACTCTTCCCCTGTAACAAGTTAAGACAGTTACCCCACCTGAGGAAAACAAGAAGAGCTCAAATCATGCTTAGGACACTGCACACTGAATATTTAGAACATATTCTTTTGGCTCCCCAAAAAAAAGAGCAGTTATGAACAGGCTAAACAGAGGAACTATAACTTTCTGTCTGCCATACATGCAAAACAATTACCAACTCTGCTTACTAAAATCTCAAAGTTCAGCTCAGATTTTAAACAATGGACTACATTCTCAAATTATTTCTACCTTTCTATCATTTGAAGTTTAATAACAGATGAGATCCTACTAGTTATCCTGTAAGTTTTACCTCTGATGGCTTTTCAAAGACAAACTGCTTTTGAGTGTGAGGCTGATCTTTCTGCCTCCATGCTGGTCTGGCACCTGCAGGGGCAAGGCTGCTGGCCACGGGTGCCTTAGGTGCTAAAGTAAAGAGAGAAGAAAGGATAACATGAATTGAGTATTACCATATAAAAAATACAGTTAGGAAGAACTTACAGAATCATGTTTTGGAGTATTCTTCTCTGCTTGGCAGAGACTCCAGGAAACTGCCAAACCTAAGAGTTAAAATTGCAAGGAACTAATATATATAGAAAGAGATTTGTTATTCATGGACAAACAAAACTGAAAACATATTTTTATCAGAAAGGATGGCATGTATAACTTTTTAATTCTACAACAAACACCAGCAGAAATTGCTCCAGGCAGTTAAGCTGCTTCCCTCTGCATTACTTTTCTTAGGAAAAAAAAAGAGAGAAAAATACTTTTATTAAAACGGGATTTTTAAATCAGGGAGAAAGTGGAAGAGCAACTTAGGCACACTGCTTCAGGTGTTTTATTTAAACATACAAATAGGCTTTAAAATGGATCTGAAATACAAAGTTTTCACTCTGCATAATTCAAACAATGGGGAAAATAATAATTTTTTTTTAATACCCTCAGGAATAAGAGGAATAAAATGCACCTGTGACAGAAAATTTTGAGGCCATGTGCACAAGTCAAAATAGTTGGCTATTTTTTTTTCATGACTGAAAAAACCAGCTTGCCTAGGATGCTCAGTCTGCAGAGATATGGGATCTTTACGGAAACTGTAATCAGGTGAGTGGAACACGTTCTGAGCACGTTCACAAGAACAAACCAGTCCCTCCTGCAAGACTGGAAGCCTTCACAGTGCCTCTGCACTCTACAGTTTCAATGTTTGCTAAATAAAACCTGTGATGTTAACTCCATCTTCTTCCACTGCTTCTCTTTATTTTGAAATGTTTTCATCGTGAAAAGCTAAACCAAGGCACATATGAATAAAAAGTGACTGACTGTTCTTACAGAAGTCCGCTCCACCAAACATTATTCGTCTCATCCGAGCTGCCCAGAGATGCGAACGATGCACTCACTTCAATGAGCGCGTTACCGACACCTCCACACCCTGCGTTCTGCATCCCAAATCGCCGCACCTGTGGCACAGGCGCAAATTTCACTTCAAAACTGGGCTCGAACACTGCAGGTCGGTTACCGACGGGAACGGGGAAAGGGGGCCAGCCCTGGGGCCGTGCAGCGCGGCTGGAAAGCGCAGCCGGAGACCGGCCCCGCTGCCTGGCGCTCGCCCCGTCGCCTCCAGGGCGGCGGTGGAGAAATCCCCACCGAGGGGAAGGAAGGGCAGGGCAGGGCAGGGCAGTCCCCGCCCGGGGAGCCGCTCCTTACCTGCGTGCCGCCCCGCCGGGGCGCCGGCCCAGCCGCCCTGCACCCGGGCCCGCTGCCGCC
>VZRX01016036.1:87355-111002 GCA_013398075.1 Notiomystis cincta | reverse complement strand
AAAAAATAGCCCCTCCATCTGTGCCAAAAGCTATCGTTTTAAGAGCCAGCCCGAAAGATAATTTAAGTATCAACAGGGATGCAGAATGTGCAAGAAACAGGAGGAAGAGATTCTGGCAAAGTGTGCCGACTTCATTCGGAATTCCCTCAAGCTCTTTTAGTCCAGATCTTAGCGTATTTATGGAAGTTCATTAGTCATGCTATGTGTTTCAAATTTTTAACTTTTAGATAACCTTTAAAAATTGAGGTGGGGAATTGAGGGGAACAGGGAGTTGGCAAATTCCCAGCAGACATTTGCTATATTTAGAAAGAGTGAAAAGTTTTTGAAAGGAAGAAGATCTTGCTACTTCCAGAGTGAACCAGATTTTTTTCTTCTTTTCATCCAAAAATAAACTATTTTTCTTTCCATCTCTCTGGAAAGGATTTTGGCTATGAATTGTGGCAGGGTTATGGGACTAACCTTGGTAAGTCTCTCCAAATTTAGAATGCTTATATGATTCATGCAACAGAGACAGTCACACACAACTCACACCCCTTTACTGCAGACTGGGTCCCAGATATGCACCCTTCCACTTTCTGCAGGCATCTCTGCTGCAAGTTTGTAACAGACCATTTAAAAAATCAGGTTTGGGCTTGTACCGCCATATTCTAACCAGAAAAAAATGGACAGCAACAGGGTAAGACAGTGTCCAGCACAAACTCCTTTCAAGAATCAGCTATTTAAGAATGGCAAAAGGAAGACTCTCCACCTCTGCTTGTTTAACATATTGCTGTAGCTAGCACATGTTCGAAGTCACTGACAGACGCTGTTTTGAACACACAGCAAAACATTATGCAAACTCTTTTAGCCTTCCTACGTGGGTGAGAAGAAGCTTCCAAATAAGAAGTTTACAAGGATTTCAATCTGTAAGTACTTTAGTTAGACTCTGTGCAACTCCATAATTAGAAGCTCGTTCTTGAGCAGTACGTGTGGAGACTCCTGTGTCTCCAAGTAGAAGGTTAAAAAGTAATCAGCATTGATCACTGGCAACTCTGCTGTGCTACCAAGGCTTCTCATAGCTACTGTTCCAGATGAGACCTGAAGGAAGGAAATATCCTGGAACCTGAGAACTCAATCCTCATAGCTGCTCTCCTTTAAATCCATGTTTTCCCTCACACAAACGTGAGAAACACAGCTCAACAAAAGCTACGTTCTGGATTGCAACAAATGGCTACAGAATTTAAAATATAAGGTGAGAAAGCATGAGATTAATTACCATAAAAAATTTAAATACTGTCCTTCTGGAATAGCCATCATCTGTGTGGAAAAATGACATTGGCAAGTGATTTCTATTAATACAGCAGTATCTGAGGGAAAGGAGATACCCATGTATCATGTAATCTGGTGATCTCGAGCACAAGATCTACTAAAACTGCCAGTGATTAGTTAGAAGAGAGGTTTCTGTAAACCTGCACTGACAATGGCTGCAAGGAAAAAAATAAAGCAGAGGAACTCAGCTAGAGAATACACAACTCCAGAGCATTTAGTTGCTATTTTTACCATGTTTTAAGCCAAGGTGCTAACGCAAATAAAAGCAAGAAGCAGGCTCTGTTTGAGGAACGTGCTTTGTTTTCCTGTAATGAGCTTACACAAAATTTGAGGCACACACACTGCTTTAGTGCCCAGTTTGTGTCAGGCTACAGAAAGTCAGATTTTCATGATTTTGTAAATCACCAACACCTAATCACAGGCTAAGAAATAATAAAAACCCTTCCAGAGTGGATATGTACCTTGCACAGTAAAAGGTCTGCTGGTGTTTTGAGACATTTAAATGACCTACCATTCTGCAGCAATTGCTACGTGACAGGCAGCTTGCAAGCCCTACACTCCAAGTGGATTTTGATAGGACAGATTAGTATGTGCATTAATTTTTCTCTTCAAAGTCTCTTTAGAATTTATTTCCTTCAGAAACAAGGTATTCACAGCTGTGTCACAACTACTCTTTACACAAAACACATCCTTGGCAGTTGAAGTTACTCCAATGGCTTTGAATTTTTATAGCATTTAAATACTGGATGCCAATGAGTTGTATGTACTCAAGTCTGTTAAAAGTAGTAGGGAGCACTCTGGGGTTTATCCTTCCATGTTATTTTTTAATTGCATTTTTATATACACAATTTTCACAGGTGTTCTTTTCAAACATTGTAAAACAATTATTATCTATTATCATCTATTAGCAACAAACATGTATTATCATGTATATAATAAATCTGTTTTGAAATATGCCTAAAATATCCCACAACTGCAGCTCCAATTACTGCACTTGGGGTTAGTAAAATGAGTTTTGTAGTGAAGAGTGCTTCATCAGATGACATGTACTAGTAGATATGAGCCACGTGATTTTTTTCATGTGTTTAACCATCACAGGTTCTCATCCCTGTACTGAGTAACCATAGACATACAGGATATGCACACACATATGTGTTTCCAAGGGAAAAAAAAAAAAACAGAAAACCAATAAGCAATTGCCTTTACCCCACTGTTCAAAAAAGATTCAGGTAAATTGCTGTTATGTTGAAACTCTTCTTAGCTTATGATAAAACACCTATATGAAATCAACTCAGTCCTACATTTGACAAAGTAACTGGAGGGATCACTTTGTCTTTCCAAGTACTCCCACACCACCTACACTCCTGCAATACAGCAAACCATACTCAAGCTTACTGTATTCCTATCAGCCAAAGAAACACAGCTTACCTACATGACCAGAAAAGGCTCAAGAATTTTGAAGCAGGAGACAGTTACTTGATGTTCTATTGTAATGATTGAATTTCAACAGCTCCTTAATTAAAAGTTCAGGGTTCTCCCACAGGGCTCTACTCCTAAATTGAGTATCTCCCAAGCTAAGGATGTGAAGCTTGCTTAGGATCTAAGATGGCATTAGGTCACAGAATCATAGAATAGTTTGGGTTGAAAGGGACATTTAAAGGTCATCTAGTCCCATCTCCCTGACATCTTCAGCCAGGTCAGCCTGCTCAGAGCCCCATCCAAGCTGGCCTTGAACATTCCCAGGGCATCCACCACCTCTCTGGGCAACCTGCTCCAGTGTCTGAATGCCTTTTCTTCTTTATACCTAATCTAAACCTACACTCCTTTAGTTTAACACCATTGCTCCCTGCAACAGTCCTACTACACAGGCCCTGTTAAAGTGTCCCCATCTTTCTTACAAGCCTCCTTTAAGTACTGAAGGGCCACAAGGTCTCCCTGAAGAGAGACTTTCTGCAGGCTCAACAACCCCAAGCGTTCAAGTCACAGTGAGTGCAGTCACAGGCCTCTAACAATCACAGAATAACACATTGAACACACTCAACAAGCAGCACAAATTCCTTGAAAGTAGGCACACATGCAAGCACTGTCTCATGTAATGTATCAACAGCAGGCTAGAAAACATCTCAAGTGTGCACCAACATAGCCTTAGTCAGACAAATAATAGCTTTTGTGAATTAGTTTCAATAAACTTCAATATGGGAAGAAGTTAGTAGGCATGTCAAGACAAAACACCACAATGACAGATTTAGAAAGATCAGATACATACCTAAAACACCAATCTCCAGGCCTTCCAATCCTGCTTTGATTCCATTGTAAATATCTTCTTTCTCTGCAAAGTCTGCCACAATAACTTTTGTTTCAACTTTGAATTTCTCCTCTAGAAAAAAAACAAAACAAAATGTTTTGAGAAGTTTGAAATAGTTTACCATTCAGATATCAAGACTGTATCGGTTATTAGGTTTTACAAAACATTTTAAGTAGCTAGCATTACACATGAACATTTTCACCCCTGTGACAGGAATCCTTGAATGTTAACATTCCCTGCACAGAAGTTTGTGACATGAAGCTACTTTTGGTGAGAACACGAATTCTCAAATGATTCAGCACATTTTGTTTGTAAGGGACAAAAAAGGTGACAAGAAAGCAAATTATACACCTTTGCATAGAACAGCAAAAATGGAGAAATCTGGAAACATGGGGACACAAGAGTGTTCACATACAACTTCACAAGAACACTTTTGTTCAGCTTAAGCCAAATGGTAAATGAGTTGCTTCAGATCAAGCAAAACAATTCTTCATTGCTCTCCATTAAAACTTTTTGAATCTTTAGTTTTTTGAATGTGTACCAAGAAGGGAACACGTGGGTGAACAAGAAGAGCAGAACTTCAAATCTGATCATTCCAAAGCCCTTCTGACGTGCTGTCATTTCCATCCTTACTAGAACAGGAAAAATACACGTAGGCAATTACATTTTGAAATAGAAGATGGCAAGGAGTAAAAATACTTCATATAAAAAACAACTCTGCTTTCCCCAAGCTAAACTGTATTGAATTAAAAGCAGTACAATGTCCTCTCAGACTTCAAAAGAGCAGAACAGTAGCTTAACATTGCAGCATCTCTGTTCTGCTGCACCCGACTCCCACCCCAGCGTTCCTTAAGGGACCTGTATACAGCTCGAGAAGGATTTTGCAGCACTTTGCCCCCAGAGCCATTCATAAAAAAACAGTGCCATGTTAAAGGAAAAGAATCATTCACAAAAAAGATTAGAAGCAGCCAGATTCCCATGATGCTCCTTCCCATTCAAGGGAAAGCCGCGGCTCCCATGATCCTGCCATCCATTCATGCAGAATCATGAATCTACTGAAATCACTGGTTTGCTGGCTGCCTCCCCCCCACCCCCCCAATATCCCTAATGGCAGATGAAATTATTTCTGCTCCTTTTCCCTCTCCCCATCCTCAACCTCTTCATCTCTCCTGAACAGCTGCATTGTTTAAAAATCCCCTGAGAGATGTTGCTATGTCAAATGACGACGTAAATAGCATTAAGCCCCTACTGCAGCAGCAGTCTTGTGATCACGTCAGAAGAAAATCAAGTTCAGCACTGGAGGGGGGAGCATAGAAATGGTCTATTTTTGAACACAGCTGTTCCAATGTTTAGCACACACATTTGGTTTTTTACAGGACACAGAATTAAGGGCAGCGTTAGAGGCTCATCTCATACGTGCAAATGGACTGGGTGGGCAAAGCCCAAGTCACACACTTCACACACGTGTCATTTTTAACTGTTTTGTGGGATCTGCAGCTGTCTTCACTGCCACTCAGATGCTCTGTGAAATGCTAGTTGCTTAAAGGACCCAAACACCATTCTCACAAACTTGCTCAATTGGTTCTGTCCTTTTTATACAAAACACTCTTCATTAGGATTTTTACCAGTCCATCTTCAAAGCCTCCTGAAATCACTACAGGGATACTAAGAGGAGCAGGTAAAGACAAAAATACTAATACCATAAATAGAAAACAAAGTGTTCACACTACTATTTATATAAGATCCTTCTTTGAGCCTTTAGAAATCAGCAAAGAGCCCTTGCACTTATGGTAGTTAAGCAATGCACCTAAAAAAAGCTGCAGCACCCTTTGTGGGCAGAGTGTGCACAGTACAACATACACAAACATGTGAAAAGTAAAAGGCTGCCCACTGGTACAGCCAGAGGACAAGGTCTTTGTGCAGTTGCTCACACAAACATACAAGGCTGTCTTGTCCCAGCAGATACCACCAGCTGACCAAACCCTCCCTCCCCATTTCACAACAGCTTTCAGGTATCCTGTAACTTTTGCATACTCTCTGCTCTTTTCTTTTGCATCTCAGAACCTGCAATAGGTGGGGTGATCCCTACCTCTGAGAAAAGACTAGGAGATACACCTGAAAAACCAGTTCCATGTCAAATGACAGTGCCAATGGCATTAAGTCACTTCTGTGTAAACTTGGTCTAGCAGTCAGAGCAAAAGGTGCAGAGGAGAGCAGGTGTGCTCTGCATGAAAAAATGGAAAAGGGAATTTCCTTGATCCTAAGGATTAAGATGTTCTCAAACAGATGGGCTAGAAGAGAGAGTAGAGCACAACTCTCTTTTATCTGCCAAAAAGACACTGAGATGTAGAGCAATAGAGAAAGAAGCAAATAGGCTATGCCCTTATCCAGGGTACCTAGAGTGTCTGGGCTACTACTGTCCAAGAGAAAATCTGAAACTCCTTAATGGAGCTTTCAGCTTGAGGACCAGGAGCTACTTGAGAGGCACAGGGAGTGAAAGGAGGGTACCAAGGCAGTTTTTGCAGTCACAGCTAGAGGACCTGAAAGAGCTATTACCTGCCAGCATGTCCAACATTCCTGGCGATATTTTGAAAAGTGGATCTGCTGTTTTGTCTTTGGAACTGGTACTTCAAATGCTCCTTAGCAGGCAACTGAATATTACATGACCACCATGTTGTCAATAGTTGTGCAGCAGTCAGTCATCACCTACCCATAAGATGGGAAAGGAAATTCAGCAGATCTCCTTCACAATTCTCAATTCTGACACACCAGTGTTTTAATCATCTCATTTACTAAAAAACTCAGGTGAGATCAGTATTGACCCTACAAATAAGTTTCACCCTAAACATTCACATGCCCAGTTAATTTACAGGGTCCTAGTATTATCTTATTGTTACCTTAGCAAAGACATCTGATAATTTAGCAAGATACCAACTGTACTCAGCAGTATCCTGGTAAACCAATAAAAACCAACAAAAACAGACATGATCTTCTGCAATCATATCATCATTTGAGAACTAAGTTGTTGACCATAAACAAATTTTCACAGCTGTGGAAAGACTGAATGAAGCAATAGTTCCAATAGCAGGCTGGTATAAACACCATACAAGACAAAAAGACAAAAGTGAACTTGTTCAGAAGATCCTGGGATACATTCTTCCCAAGATGCAGAGAGCAACACAGACTCCAGAGGAAGAGGCACAGTGCAGTCTGATACAGCGATCAGCAAACAAAAGCAGTACATAAAACACATGCTAAAAGGGGAACGTAAGAAAATGGGAAAAAGGGCCTATTTTTGCAGTGGTAAAAGAACTACTGAGTTCCTGAGGCATGTTCCCATTGTGCACTTCTGCACAATACAGGATGAGACAGTCTGGAAACAAATACACTCTCTAACTACATTCTTCACACCATCAGAAGTACAAACACTTGCACATACAATCCCTTGAAGGACACACTACCTTCAGTGTCCTCATAAGAGGACTCCAAATAGTGTCTGAAACCTTGGCTAAGATGTTACTTATTCAAAATAAGCATTAAAAAGCTTACAACCATCCTGAGGAACAGCCAACAGGACAACACTTGTCTGCTTTCTCGTATAAGATCATCAGTTACAACATCAGTAGGTGAAGCAAAAGCTTAATTAATTCCAAAGCCCAGATATGTCTGACTTAGAGGAAACTTACCCAGTCTTGCTATGCAAGAAAAATGCTAATCTTAACTATCAGGCAAAGTAGGGCACACCTTGTCTACTAAAAGATTCACTTGCAAAATAGCACCACATTACCTAGAACACCAGAAAAAAAGGATCACGCTGTAATTTAAAAAAAATAAGGCAGAAAGCTAGAAATTACAGTGAGCTACACCCTAAACAATAACAAATAAAGAACTGTAAAATGGTTAGGAAACAAGCATTTTTTTGTTTGATTGTTTTTTTAATTTTTTTTAAGCCTGTGGATAATTCAAATCAGCAGCTGCCCTAAACTGAAATCTTGGCTGACAGGCTAACAAAATGCTAAGGAAGTTTTTAGGCACAGATAAACTGGGCTTGAAAGAAGGCTCCCCTAGAGGAGCAAGCCTGTGTACTTGGATGCAACAGCAGACACCAGTTTGGTGGTCAGGAGAAGCAGCTTGGTTTACCCAAGAGAAGCAGTGTCAGTGTCCAGGGTGTCTGTCATACAAAGTCTTGCTGGGACACAGGAAAACTACAAGATCTTCATCCCTAATAACATAACTTTAGTTTGTGAATCACCTATTTCAAAGCAGTCTGCTACAGCAGCTTGAATTTGCACCAAAAACATTGAGGCAAATCCAGTCAACTTTGCAACAGAGGTTCGGGATGCAAGGCCCACACTGTCAGCAGGTAATGGGGATGGTTCTTCCAAGATCAGGGAAAGGACATTAAAAACTCTGGCTAGAACTGAAGCATCTCACCACTTTACATTCAAAGCCACATATAAATATTGCCATCACAGTGATGCAGTATAATGCAACTGCTTGCAGACACATCAAAAGTCTCACTCGGTCTTTAGCAGAGACTCTAAGCAGTAGAAAAACAGCTCTCCATTTTTCATCACACAGGAGAGGACAAATTTGTTTGGCTAAGGAGCATCAACTACATCCACAAATAAAGATGCCATCTTTCCAGTATCTCTGCAGCAGTAAAACTCACCCTAATCCAGCACCCAGTCCACAGAAACAGTTTCTAACCTTTCAATACAGGGTAAGAAGATGAGAGATGAAAGCAAAACATTAAAACCTCCTGCTTTTTAGTACTCTATCTATGCAGGACAGAGATGAAGAATTTAAGACTATAGAGTGGCTGCTGAGAGCTCTACATACAAAGTATTTGGTTGGTTTTAAGGGAGAGCCATTCATTTTGGAAATGTATCCAATTTGGGACTTTCAGAGTTCACAGAAGTAACTCACAGTGTCATGGATGGATGGAATCTGTTTTCCAGAAATACCAAGTAGTTCCAGACTGGTGATAGCAAACTGTTATTACACAGTGATATATTCACCATGTAGAAACATGTTAAAAGCAGCTGGGTATAACAAGTGATAGTTTTTTCTGAACATTTTGAAAGACAAGAAACTCTGAAGCCGAAGACTGATAACCTAAGAAATAGCTGAAAGGAAGCTCTGTTGCACCTGTTGCAAAGGAAGGCTGTGCTGTTCCTGCATAGCTTAAGGTGCCTGCCTACAATTTAACAGTACTTGCAATGTTTCCATAATTTTTTAAAAGTATGTGCATATGCAGACTTGGTCAAGCACCTAGGAATAGGTTCCAATTCCTTTCTTTCAAGTACACATGCAGGACTTCCAGGGAATTCCCTAGGAACTGCAATAGTTGCACATGTAATCTCATAGAAACAGCTTCCCTAAAAAGAGTCAATATTTTTAAAAATCCGATCACATAGAACTATAGAGCAGGTAAGAAAATGACAGACCTTAATTCAATGTTCTGTTAAACATCTTTAACTATCAATATACACAGATATATAAAAGTCAGTTCTTCACTTCTCACCTTTCACACATGACCTCAGCTCTCCAAGCCAAAGTCCACAAACCATTGAGCCTCTGAGGTAAGTTTTTAATGTGTGTATACACTACTATTACTACAAAACAGAGGGAAAACACACTTTATTAATACTTGCCTCCATTTGCTCCCCCATGACTTCCACATATTACAATTTCCAAGACACACCAACCAAGCCAGGAACACATTTTGAGCAACACAGGATCAATCGATACGGCCGTTCACCCAAACACTACGCCCAACACTGCAAGCCTTTCTAAACCAAGCCTGTTCTAATTACCAAGCTAACTAAGAAGACAAACTCGAGCAGCCTGTGACAAGCAGCTGCAGGGGCTGCCAGCCAGCCAGGGGTGCTGCCAGCCAGGGGTGCTGCCCGCTGGTGTCGTGGCGAGGTTCGCGGAGCCCCGGCGCGCCCCAGGCACGAGAGGCGGCCGCCCGCGCCCTCCGCAGTCGTGACTCGCGGAACAGCTCCCCTCGCCACGGCCCCAAAGAGCCGCCCCGCCTGAAGATGCGCAGAGACGCGCCCCTGTTCCGCGGGGAAGCGCAATGTGAAGAGTGGGAAGGTGGCTATTTTGTGTAGCAGGCAGCATCTCGAACTCCCCTTCCTTCTCTCCTCCTTCCCCAACGCTATTTTCAGTCCCCACCCCCAAGAATTTTTTTTTATATTCACTGATGTACTTGTTTTTACTAAGCATGAAGAGAGCTATTTTTAATTTACTAACTCATTCTATTCTCCATACTTCTTGTAACATTTCCTTTCCCTTAATGCCATTATTATTGTCTGACTGCAACCATGTGTACATTTGATATGGGTATACATGTAAAAATGAATGTTGCCTCACTTTTTGCAAAATTCTTCAGCCATGTACTTATTAGAACAGTAATGATTCAAAAAAAAACACAAAAAAAAACCCACCACTCAGTTTTTTCAGCTTTAGGCTCAACAGAATGAATTTCAGAAAGACCAGAAAAAATACTTTGTAAAAAGAATTCAGGGTCACTTACAGAAACTGAAAGGTGTCATACCATGGATTAACAAAAAAAAAAAATGGTGCCCTTACTCTCAAGACAATTTCAAGATATTTAAGTCAGCCACTCTACCTGAATTAAAGCAAATTTTAGAAGGAAACAAGTTTCTAGGCTAATTCAGCATTATCATTTAAACCTCCAATTCAGCATCCACAGTAAAATGTTTGCTGTATCCCAAAGACAAGCACTTAAAAGCTCAAGTTTTCAGGGTTCTCCAAAGTGCTATTTCTAAGGGAAAATACACTGTTAATTAGTCCACATCTACTGCTCAAAGGAACAGAGTACCCAACTCAGCACTGGAAATGTGGCACATGCTTAAGGAGTTGCACAGCAGGCATACTTTTATCCAGTAGCTATACCATACTGAAAATTGTTTATTTCTCATATTCAAGGACTTTTTTAAGAATTTGTTGTGCAGAACAAATCAACAGAGTTTCCTTTCTCTATGAAGAGCTACTAACTAGTATTTGTTTTCTCACCACAACATATTCCTGAAAAAACGTGAACATGATTATCACCATTTCCTCAGCAGAAAAGTCTATCAGGGATTTTTACAGCTTTGACAGATAAAAAGGACTTGATGTAATAGGACTTAACCTGCTAAAAAAGTGACATAAGACTAAAATATACATTCAGAGAAGGAAGTTGCAGAAGGAAGACAGCACTGTTTGCACCATCCAGTCCTTTCTTGTGCCAAAGAGAAAGTATTCCCTGCAGAGACACTTTAAAGGCTTAATTTTAAGTCTCTTGGCAATAGAGCTTCCACCAATTGGCTTAAACCAGATTTGCAAAACAGACTTTCACCCAATCCACTGTGAAAACAATCCAATACTTATCTTTTCATGTAATGTTCAGCTTATTTTACACTGAAAGTGATAAGTAATAGATTGCAGCTTTCATGTTAACAGAAGGTGTTTAATGGCCCAGAGACTGGCACAAGAGCTCTTGTTTTGGCATCCCTAAAGGCTTATGTTACAAATAGGTTGTTGGCAGAGATAGGCATTAAGTTTCTGTGTATTACAGAAAATGCAATGTATTCCCCCACACAACTGCCAGGCAGAGGCAGCAGTGACCCTGAATGTTTGCAGGGAAGACAATTCCTGGTTGTTCAAATCTGGGTTTCAAAAGTACCAAGGAAGTCACCTGCCCATTGATCCAGTTACCCAACATGTAAAACTTTAAGACTCAAGGAACCATTAGGTTCCAGAGTTAGTCCTGATCCCACATGCACAATATACAGAACATGTGAGGAGAGGAAGAGGCTACTTCTGCTGTGTTTACATTAAGACAAGGAAACCCAAAGTACCTAATTCACATTTAAATAACCTTTACACAATTTTTTCCCTGGACTTTCTGGGAAATACTGCATAGAAACACACTGGCAGTGAGGTTCTCAGCAAACACCTTCTTTCTGGAAGAGGCTCACTCAGTCCTGCCAGGTGTGAGAAGGCATCATCTCTCTAGAGCTTGCCAGCTCAACTACTGCTTTGTGGAACTCTGACCAATAAACTTCCTGGTTTTCATCCTTAAAACCACCTCTGACAAGTGGTCATTACTCCAAATGCTGACAGATCATACAGAAATGAAGTCCATCAGCAAGGATATCACTAGTCATCTGCAGAACAGTTTACCTGTGGTTGTCCTACCAGACTGCTGCCTCAAAACTCAGTCCTAAGAGATGAGGTAGTTCTAGGACTGCATCCTGTGCTTGCAGGACATCTGTCAAGTGTTTCTCTCTAAGTATTCTGCTCAATTTCTTTAAATTAATACAGGCAAAATGTCACTGAGAAAATTCAAGAGAAGATGATAAAAAAGAGGGACAAAGGGGGAAAATAATCCAGCCAAAGCCACAGAAGTACAATTATTTTTAAAGAAGAAAAAAATTTTGAATTAAAAATAAGCTCCCTTTCCAACTGCTCTTTTACATCAGGGTTCATCCACTTAATTTTATGAATTAAAAATTATAAAATTCTTAATAAATTTTATAAAAATTTATAAAATTCATTCAGTTTGAATCCTCTGTCAGCTCTCTACAGTGCCGGCCAACTGCTTCTTTAGTAAGTGGCTCACACAAGGCAAACCCAAGAGAACTTCCTTCACTTGATCCAAGGGAAACTTTCTTCAGAGATGAAATCCAAGAGCTCATTTGGAATCAAAGAGCCCCGCACTACAACTTTATGTGAAAGGTGATTTCAGTGCATCAAAACAAGTCCAAAATATTTGAAGCCCTTTTGTCAAGTTCAAGAAATATACGGGGATTTCAAGTATGTCAAGCTGAACCTGGCTCAGATGATAGAAGGCTGCAAACACACTCATTTACCTTAAAATAGATCACAAAAGGTCAGAATAACTGCCTGATTCACTTAGAATTCAAGTTAAGTTCAGGCAAGTGAACCTTGTCATTTCTGTGCAAGGAAAGTAAAAAGATGTCCCCTTCCTCTCAGAGCTTGTCTGCATTTCAAACTCCTCTTTTAAACACAAATATTCTTACTTGCCAACTCCAAAATGTGAGAAGGATTTACTGGGGTGCAGCAGGGAGGAAATCAGAGTGACAGGGCAGAGATGAAGGAGCCAAGTGCTCCAAGGGAGGTGCAGGAGAGCATCTGCAGGGATCAGATTTTTCAGGGGGGCATGGCCCATTTGTTGCACTGGGTCATGGTAAGGAATGGGCACAAGCACAGGGGTCAGCACCAGGTCTCCTTCAGAATGCTGCCCACAACCTGGTTATTAAGAAAGCAGAAGAAAACTGTAAAGCTCACCTGCAGAGGAAATGGAGAAGAAACATTTCTGGGTTTGGCACCACATCCCAATTTTATACTCAAAAATCATGCCAGAGTAGTAAGAACACAACACATCCTGAGTATGACAGCTGTCAGTTTACAATATCCAAAAATCTTAGGGTTAGAGAGTAGTTCAAGATGAAACTACCATGACCAAGGCAACTTAAATACACTACACACTGAGCTGAGGAAATGTAGTGGAATGAAATAGTCAGCTACATAGATTTTAATTGCAAAATATCTATATTTCGTTATAGAAGAAACCTGTATTTTCTTATAGACGTGTAGCAGAATCAAAGTTTTGGACATTGGTTCCCAAACAGTATGAAAGGCTTACAGTGTATTCCAATTAAATGCACATTTGTGAGAAGACATTGGAAAAACAATTGATTTCTCTCAATTCAAACTATTTAATTGGAGCAAATTTTATTACCTGGGTGTATGTAACACTAAACCACCAACTTTAAAGCAGTAAATAGGAATTTCCTTTAATTATATAGTAACTGAAGACAAACTCAAAATCTGCCATGTTGCTTTTATACACACTCACCTACAAATAAGTAGCTTCTTAGACTTGCGAGTAGAAACATTTGTAAGTTACAACAGTTTTTTCCTGCCTCTTGCAGCTCATGCACAGCTCCATGACCTGTCCTGGGAAGGTACCAGCTTACAATGGACACCAATATCAAATTCTTTTGATAATTTCCCTATGGACAAACTGAAGTTCTTTCCCTGCTTATCTGGTCTGCACTACATTCTTTCATATTGCAGACCCTAGGTAATGAGTGTCTACAGAAAAGTAGTTCTGAACTCTTCTCAGAACAAACCTATCCAATACAGTAACTGAAGCTTTTCTGCCTGAAAATCCATGGTTTGAGAACCAACTGCTGGCACAGAGCACCTGAGATGTCTTGGACCATGCTCATTATTAAATACAGCAAATCAAGGAACAGACTCATTATGTGGCACTCAAACAATTGTCTCCATTCACAGAGAAATTTTCTTTCTGATCCTCCCTGAACCTTTGGAAGTGTTTTAACAATGCAATGCAACAGACACTTCAGAAAAGTGGTGGAACAGTGAAGCAGCATGAAGTAAACTAGACAAGCATTTTTTGTAGTGACCTTAATAGTCTGTGCTTGTGTATGACAACTTGATTAAAAGATCAAATATATTTCCATAAAACTTATATAATTCCTCATAAAGGTTGTCCATGACAACTGAAGAGGAAATTCTAAATTTTTTCTTCAGTCAGTGGCTGATACTCTATTTCTTAGGGAACAGTAAGCAGAATTTCTCTTTCATGGCAAATCCTACAATACCCAATTACTTTGTAAAAAAAAAAAAAAAGCTTTAAAACATGCTTGAAAACACAGTGAAAACTCTTTTAAAGTCTTTAATGACTTGTAATTAACCCACTAATTTTTGTTGCTCAAACTGAGCTGCACATTCAGAACATCTGGCATTCCTGTAACATCAGTTCAGCCACTTTAATGTGCATATGCACATAAAAAAAATCAGCTCCAGGTCAGCTGGCATTTAACATGCAGAAAGACATATCAGTATTTCCCTTATGATGGTGGTTATACAACTTGCATTTTGTGAATAGATGTCACTCCCAGTAGAAGTCTACCCTGTGAGTGGAAGTTCTGAAATAGAATGAACACACCTGATCCTCAAGAGCCCTCTCATTATTTGAGGCAGAGTGCATGTATCCATTCAGTAGGATAAGCATGAGACTGATTAGTGAAAAGGAAGAGGAAACCAAAAACATGCACAGAATCACACAACTCAAAGAACTGGAATTAGTTAAACAGCCATTCTTCCCTAAAGTGATTAAGAGTCATTACTCAAGAGGAGCAAGCTCCTGCCAATTTGAAGAACAATGGACCACCATAAAGAAGTTTAAAGCTACCTTAGAAACCTGCAAGGGAACCACTCAAGTAATTACAGCCTTAGGATTAAAAAAGTCACCCACCTTCTATATGACAACATCTGAACAGACTGCAGAGACCACATGAGACCAAATACAAGACAATTCTGTCCAGCCAAAACCTAGCAGGATCTCAAAGTGTGACTCTGGCTTGCTTGATTATGCAGACTATCCTAATCCTTCAGCATATGCCACAATGAGCAAGGTATACTTTTCAGGAGCTCAGTGTTGTCAAAAGAAGTGTTCTGAAAACCCAGTGTGAGTCATCTCATTTCAGAATGGTTTAGGAAAGGAAGCAGAAAAATGTTTGGGTGAGGCCTAACAGTAATTATGTATTACAGGCTGCTTCACATAGGTACATGTACCTATTTTTTTAATCTGAGAACCTCCCCCAGCAGCTATCATGCAAGTGCTGAAGCTCAAAGCAGGAGACTTGTCTGTCTTGTCAGCATCATGCTTAATTCCCAGGGAGAAAGAGATACTCAGACTGTTACAGAAAGAGTTATGGCCACTTTCAGGAAGCTTGTCACTTCATGCATAAGTGTTTGAGTCCAGAACAAGATTATTTGTAGAAACTTCTTTCAGTTACAGTTTTACTCAGCAAAACAACTTTATGTAACGCTGCTAGAAACGTGACTGCAAGTGCCCACACGCTTGCAGCAAGCTATCATCCAGCTACTGCAGTGAACCACCCAAAACACCCCCTTGCTGTATCTTCTTTATGCACTGGCAGCAAGCATCAGCAGTTACACAGGTTACCCAGGCAGTGACCCCTATTCTGCTGCCACTGGATTGATCAGAGTCACAGCTAGGTCCACACACTGCAGTGACACCCTTAAATGCAGGGTACTAATGAACAATGCCAATTACTTCCAAATCAGTGGAAGATAGAACTTGATGACAGCTTTGCTCTAAGACAGAATGCTCTCTACAGCTTAAACATACACCTAGAAAGGAAGAATTTTCTGTCTAGAAAACAGTTTCCTATGCTATCTTACACTGGACACTAAAAATCAGAAATATTGACATTTATGTCAACAGAACTGTGAGCCCTGCCTTTCACAGATCTAGTACAACTGCTACTGTTCAGCAAGCTGAAGTCCTTGAGTTTTTCAGTCATCCCTACTTTTCACTCAGCAGTCCCTTACAACTTAGTACAGGACATTGACACTTGATTTAGGGGATTGTGCTTTACAGTAAAGCAGTGCTGCTAACAAATTCACAGAATTTCTTAATAAACTTAGGCCAAAATTATACATTCATGACCTTGCAAAGAGAGGAGTTCTTACCATTATATGCATCATGTACACAAGACAAGGGAGGGTAACACAGAAACATAATCCTAAAGGTTTCTTTACCCAACATCATTATGCTGAGATACCTGCTTTATAGCACAAACTTCTACTCCTGCTTATCAAAACCTTTTCACATGGTTACATTTCTCACTTTATCTTGACATACTCTGCACAAACTAATAACTTTGCATGAAATATGCCTTAATAAAAGGAATATAGATTAGAAGAGGAATTCTTGTGGGTTAGATTATATTGTGCTCTGATTGGAAAATCATTTGTCAGCATGAGACTTGAGGAAGCTTTTTCCTAACTGATCCTGTACAAATACCCATTTGTGATTGAAATACTAAAGTTGCTCCCTTATTTTTCCATTACAGCCATTTACTACACACTTACTGAAGAAACAATCCCTAACACAGGTTCTTAAACACAGCAACTCATTCCATATATTCTTATGACTATGAACACTCATCACCTCAAAAGAGCTTACAGGTCTCCAGTCTAATCTTTGAATAGTTTATTCAAACAAAGCACAAAAGAGGGAGGAGGGGCAAGCTACCCACAATAAATTTGTATACTTGGTAAGGCAACAAGTAACCTAAGGAGAATGCTTTCAACAATTTCTAGTAGCAAGGAAACCACCCTTATGGCTGGAGCCCATGACATCAAACTTGCTTCAAACTGAGGGAATATTCAGATGGAGAAATGACTGCATGTCTCTTGCCTTATTATGATTTTAGACAGCCACTACTACATGAATAGGTAGTACTTAAGTCTGGCCTGGTAAGCTGTTCTTATGGAAGACTAGCAGTTTTAGGAGTACTTATTCCAGACTTAAGCCATATTGTTCTCAGAAGTTAAATATGAACAGCTGTAAAATTGATCTGCAAGGCCTTTACCAATTATATCCATAACATTTCCACTGTGCACAAGAGCAAACCTTTTTCAAAATCAGAGCTGCACATATTAGCATGTATGAAATTCATGTGCAATTGCATTTATTTATAAGCATGCCAGTGAAGTTTAGGGAAGAAGTTTTAACTCACTTATTTCAGTAGAAACCTCGTCCAGCTTTTCTTTTGACCTACTGATTAGAACCACCTTCATTCCACGTCTTGCTAACTGCAAGAAAACAAAACAGGAGATATTAGAATAGCCATAAATCACTTCCAAATTAGTATCCTAATCAAAGGAATGGCAAAATTCATCAAACATCACAACAATATATGAGCAGCAAGTCTGAAAAAATTACAATTTTAAATAGAGACACGAAGGGGAAAACCAGGATAAATACTTCCATGTTATTTCTTACTTAATTCCCTTCACACCACACTATCTTCTCAGCCATCTAATATAAGTGAATAAGCATGTTTATAAAATGTGGATATTTTACAGAACTTTTACACTACCTCTGCAAGTCAGAGCAAAGACATTATTACCCATAATGAAGTTTAACATGCCAAGATATCCATGGTCACTTGAACATCTGTGCTTCAACTAATACTGAGGGTCCACTCTTACTTTGTACTACTCATAGGTATTAAGGCTAATTTACTTCTGAAACTCTTTTAGGGAAGCTATCTGTGGAATTTAAGCTGTGGCCAGAGCATACCATGGTCATCAAATCAGACCTACCACTGCAAGTTTAAAATGGGATCTAACAACTCAAGTGAAAAGTGTCTGCAGGAAGACAGTTACATATCTAAATTACTCTAACATGAAAACTGTGTTTGTGACTACTATATCTAACCACAGTTCAAAGTGACACAGTGCCTTTCGGACACAAGTCCTAAATACAAAAAACATGTATGTTGTCATTGTTCCAATAAAACTCCTTCACTGCCTTTGGAAGCTGATGAGAATGGGTCTTCAATGGAATTTAAAAAATTAAAAAAAAAAAAACCAAAAAAAACCCCAAAAAAAACCACAAAAAAAAAACCAAAAAAAAAAAAAAAAAAAAAAACAAACAAAAAAAATACCAACCAACCAACAAAACACAGACTCTAAAACCTCAAAACACCACAGCATAGTACAGCAACAACCTGAAGTGGCCTAAAGCCATCTACTTTTCTAGCAGGACTATGCAAAGCAGTAGTGATTCTGTCAGAGAGAGGTATGACAGTTCATCACTGAACTCCACACTTTACTCCTGCATGTGATCTTTAAGCAGCAGAAATCTCATACTAGATCTCATGAGCATAGAGTGAGGTGTGGTAAAACCAAAGACACCACAGGAACCACTAACAAACAGCTGCCAGCTTCAGGCTCACAGGCAACTTAAACCTTGTGCCCAAGGAAATGATGTGGTGTTACAAGGATTACTGTCTAAAAGGGATGAACACTTCCACCCACCTGCAGATAAGCACCTGGCTCACTAGAACACACATTACATTAAGCCCACAGCAAGCTTGGAAGGCACCAGGAAGAAGGGAATAGCACTCCCACAGGATCAAGGCAACAAAGGCCTTGATTACCTAACCTGTCAGGACAATCTGACAGTAATCTACTCAGAATCCAAAATAACTCTGGTCCCATGAGGCAAAAAAGCCCCAGAGATGTATCCTCATGGGATGCAAAGCTCCAGACTGCTGACAGAAGTTTGGTCTCTTTAAGCAGTCATGACCTTTGGGCTCTCAGACTGCTCCAGTAGGTACCTGGGCTTAATGGAAAAGAATTCAGCTGCACTTGTCTCAAAAGCCAAGAAAGTAAAGTGATGCCAATCTCCCCAGTGAGTGGAACTTCACCACATTTAGAGTTTCCACCACAAGGGCAGGCTTGAGAGAAACCTCTGCTAAAGGGATGCACTCTGAGAAGTGTATATGAAATCAGAAACCCTTTTGCAAGTGGAGTTCAAAGTAGAGAGCACATAAACAGCCAACAGAAGACTCTGTAACTAGGAACAATTATCACTAAGAGAAGTAATCAAACTTGAAAAAGATACAGCACTTGAGAGCAAGTTCAATGAAGGTGCTTGATGCAACCACATCAATTTCTGTTGAGCACTTTGCCTTCACTGGTAGAGGCCTAGTTGGTTGAAAGGAACCACAATCTTCCAAAGAGAGCTAATGATCCCTGAGATCCCAGTTACTAATTACATTTTCATACAGGAATCAAGGAAGATCCATTTCTTTTGTACACAATCTGTTATTATACTTGTCCCTTTGGCCAATATCCATAGGGTCCTGAAACAACTGAATGACAAGACCTTAAAATTTGACATAAAAACTCACCCAGGGTAGCATATGTTGGGAAGATACCCTTGTAGCCTAAGGATTGATGCAAGCAAGAGTCACCATTCCAATGGAGCTGATGAATGAAGGTGTCTGATTTCCTTAAATGCCATGTAAGTGACTGCCACATTTTCCACTTTGGTAGCAAAATAGAGCTGCTGTTTAAGCCCTTTCTCTCCAGGATGGAAAACAATGACATTAACAGCCAACCAAAGCAAGGTTAAAGCTCTTGTTAAGAGCAGGCATAGCAAGAGATTCTGAAAATGCTATACTAAACAATGTGCATGGTAGAGTTCTGCAGAGTATGCAATGGGATCACAACCTCTGGTTTATCACTAGCACACAAATACAGCTAAGATTGAATGTATACTAATGAATTTCAAAAGCAAACAGAAGATAATGATAGAGGGGCAATGAATAGTGACTCCTGACCATATCCTCAAAACATAAAACCTTTCACAAAGGGGTGATCTAGCAATGATAAGGATATCAGTGCTGGCCAAAGATTAAAGGTCTTAATACTGCAAGAGTGAAAATGTAAAACCAGGTCTTTGCTTGGAAAAGGAAAATAACCTACAGAGCAGAGTATAACCCAAGAATTCACACCCTCATAGAGCTTTTCCATCACTTTCCAGTGATATCAAACTTTCAAAGAGGCAATTCTCAAAACACAGTTAAAATTCTCACAAATTCCTCCAAGGAAAAGGAAGTTCTCTGCATGACTACAATCACAGTCATCAGGGCCCAAGCAGCCATAAGCCAGTGGAATTCATAGTAGCCAGAAGGGAATTTTTAGAAAAATCAAGCCTCTGCTGGCAGCCTTCTGAAGATATCTCTAGAGTTAATTCAAAGATTGAGACATCTTTTCAGGTATTCCACATTCCACCCTACATCCACACTTGACTTTACCAAGTATTCTTCATCCATCTAAGCTGTCAGAGGACAGATTTGTATTTTATTCTAAATAAATGCATAGGTAACATAATAAATACAACCCATGAACAGTGTGTTTTATTTTATAGCCCAAGAATGACTTTCTGTACCCTTTGGGGTGCTTTTGGAGGGCTCTGTGCTTACAGCAACCACTGCAAGGCAGCTGTAATAGACATGGTATCTCATACCCGTGATGGCTTTCCTAATGGGGGTGGGTTTGAATGCAGGAGTCAGCCAGCAGCAAACATTCATGGTCAGAAGCAGCCTAGTTCTCAGAGACATTACAGAATATAAAGCAAGCTGTAGTTTTATTCACCTGGTATCTTAAAATAAGTCCTGTAACTAATCTCCCATGATGTTCAGGGGGTGTCTCCCACACTAGAGGACTTCCTCCTGACAGTGCTCTGCTGGGGGCACAGTGACCTCCTTCCACTTGCTCTAGACAATTAAAATTAAGTGTTCTAACATTTGCTTTGCTCTCATGTAACTGGGATATCTGGCACATATGAGCTGTGAGCAACATGCCAGATCAGGTGCTGTTGGCACCAGGCTTAATTCCTTTTGCAGCCAAGTCCCTTTTCTTGAACCAGTCCCTGCAAAGCAGAAAGGAATTTGAGGGCTAGGTAGCAGGGCAAGGCATATCAGGAGGACAGGAAATCCAAAGGACAAGGACTACCCCATGAAGAGGAATGGCCTTTTCCCTGTGGGCTCTGCAAAACAAAAAAGCCCATCAAGGAAAAGGGAATTTCTCACAGCTGATCTCACACAAAATCATTCTGGTGTTTCAGAGAACAAAAAAATGAGCACAGACAAGCTCACTTTGATACTAATGCTCAGTTTAAAGTTATTTTTGCTATAAATTGTTGTAGTCAGCACTATTTGTCATTATGTACTCTGGGCTTATAGGCTGAATTACCCTGTACTAACAGGCACTTTCTGTCTTAAGCAATATATTCCAGTATATGAAATATATTTGGAGCCCACATATCCATCAAGAGAAAAAGTATAGTAAAAGAGATAAAGGTAAAACCCAGCTTCAGAGACTTCATGAACTAGAGGAAATAATTGGAACATACTGCTGGCAGCTATAAATGCCATTTAGTCAGTGCCTGGAAGTACCAAAAGGAAATACCAAAGGCTGAGAAAGTTAAAATTCTTTTAAAAACTAAAAAAGTTAAAAATAAAAACTGAAGGATATGGTAAGAGCTGAAAATATAGTTCACAAATAACAGAAACTAACAAAAAGAGATACAACTTTTGGCTGGTTACCAGAGGGACACAAGGTAGGAGACCTCTTTCTCCACAGATACCTTTGTTAAGATAAGGTGAGGAGATATGACATGCAGCTTGACATATTGCCAAGAATCAAGACAGACTTCCAAGTGGTAAGATTTCTTACCTCTTCTGCATAGGCTTTTCCAATGCCATCAGTAGCTCCTGTGATCACTGCAATAAAAATAAAAAAGACAAAACTACATTAGTTGCTTCACAAAAGTAACTGTAATGGGTGTGTTTATTTGTAGGCTACTAAAGCACCTGTTCCAGACAGAAACACGTCAAAGTCTCTGGAACAGGTGTACAATTTCTATGAAATTGCTTAAAACTCACTCTAAAACTTTTCCATAGGTAAGAAAGGAAAGAAAGAGGTAGAGTTAGGAACCTAAAATGTTTCAAGAATCAGGTTCAGCACCCCTTCTCACAGTCAGTCCTCTGTCCTAATACACTTCTGCAGAAGCTTTGTGGACTAAGAGATTTCCAAGCCATTTAACTAAAAAAAGCTGATTTACAACTATTAAACCAGCTGTCAGCGTAGTTTTAAGTGTACAGTAAAACAAAAGGTATCTCCAATCCTGTAAGCATCCAAGAAAAGATATTTTAGGGCATGGGCAACAGCTCTCTGTTAGTGTTCCTCCAGTAGATTTCAGATCCCCATGACCATTGTGCTTACCAGCACCAAGTATGAGTGACTGATCCAGGCATCAGTTGCAAGCTGGGCTTCTACAGCTTAAACTTTCTCACCTGTGGGTGACTGGATCTGTGTCAAGCTTCAAGCCTTTCTAGGATTCTTTTCCACAAGCTGAGAAGCTGTGAGTGACTCAACATGCCATTAGTTTGACAGATTATTCCAGGGCTCTCGCCACACTAGTAGCTGATCATCTCAGTAAATAGCAATTCCTCCATACAGAAACTGCTTTTCCAACCACTTTTTGTGCAAGTACATTCAGCACCACCTCTTTTCTCTCTCAGCTTTTTTTTTCCTCAGCAAACCAAATATGCCTACACCTCAACAACCTTACATTTTTAGCTCTCCTGTATAACCTCATTCACCTGCCTCTGCTCTCACTCTCCAAGTAGCCACAGAACATACCAGATTTTTTCTGTCTGATCTTTTATCAGATCAGAACAGCTTGGTTTATGCTTCCACTGCTTAGTGCTGAATGTAGCCACAACCAAATAGCTGGACTTGTTTAATGTTTCAGAATAGTGAAGTGGGAGTGCTGGTTTAAGTCTCAGGTCAAGCTCTACCTGAATGAAACCCACAGCAGAGAGGTGCAGTCTGGCTTTGGGATTCAGCAACAGCTCCCTTCCGGAGCACCGGAAGGAGATGTGTTTGCAGATGATTTGATTAGTTACCACTTGCAGATCCCCTCTAACAGTTGGCATGCAAACTGCAGCCAGAATATCTCTGTTTGAGTAATAACAGCCAGGAAATGCTGTAACCCCTTCAGTCTATGTGCCTGCTATCTATAAATAAGTGGATGTAATAACTGCCAGTGAAGGTTCTATTTGAGTTTGAATGGTCAGGCAACAATTCAGTAACAGGCTAACAGGAAAGATCCAGTCATATCCCTGATTTAAGTGAGATTCACAGATGAAGGTACATGCATTTATGTTTATCCCCTCCCTGGTTTCAGGGTTTATTTGCAAGATGCCATAACTCCAGCATGATAAGGATGTGTATACTGCACACATGGGATGCTCCAGCTACTAAACAGAGCTCTGACTACTGCACTGTCAGTGCCAGGGAATTTTATGGAGAGAAAACCAAGTGTCTGTGTCACACTTCTGCCACTTCCTATCCAGCCACCATTAGGGAAGTGTGAGTGATGGTTTTGGTACAGAAACAAAGCCATGTAATGAAAGGTGAAGCAAGGGTCCAAATGACCAATAAAAATCAGACTTCAGGGAAGAAATCAAGAATACATTCCCAGGAGCCCATTTCCTGCAACCAGACTTGTACCAATATTGTTACCCATTCAGCCAGACACACCACAGTCCTGCAGGACTGCGATCC
>VZRX01016036.1:71449-87225 GCA_013398075.1 Notiomystis cincta | reverse complement strand
ACACCACAGTCCTGCAGGACAGCACGACCCCTTCAGTTCAAGAACTAACAAGCTTCAGTTTCAGCCTTGCTGACCTGGGATTCACATTATGTATTATCACACAAGCCATTGTTGCTTCAGCAAAGCAATGAAGCAAACAGAAGTACAGTGAAAACAGAACCAGGACCCCTCCCTGTCAGGATCACAACAGCAGCTGGACAAGTTTTAAGCTGACTGACCCAATGTGGAAAACATTCAACTTCAGTGACTCAATGAAAGGGGTTGTTTCTTTCACTATAGTTAGTGAGGCACCTAAAGAGCCATTCCCTATAATATTTAGATTGTTTTTTCTCCTTCCAACTCAGAATTTATGGACTTAATGGTTTTATTCCCAAGTAACAAGCTCAGCATTTTGAAATACTGCCTTCTGACACTGCAAGCTATTCCACTTCTAGCAGCTGCAGCCAAAAATGCATGCTCCATGAGCCAGGGACTCCAAAAAGCACCTGTAGCCCTTTAAAGGCTTCATAAAGTACAAGTAGTTTCAGTCAAGGATATTTACTCATTTATTGAATCCATTGCTTAGGTAAATGGTAATGGAATCAGCTGGAGCACGAGACATAAGCTGAAGACCAGGGATTTCTAACTGAAGTGTGAGTAACAGGATGGTTTTTTCCTCTTTATAGGCCCTAGTTCAAATTTTCAAAAAATGTAGTCCAGAGGTTAAAGTACCCTCCAGAAGAAGAATGTGAGAAATTTACATAAATCTGATGTACATAAAAATTACAAAATCCCATCAGGAAAAAGGTAGTGCTTGAGTCATCATCTACAGAAACAGACTCCTGGTTGATGCACATCCCTGTTTTGCTTCTGCTGCAGGTAAAGGCATAGGCATCAGGATAAAGCATGCAGCTAGTTCTGCTTAGCAGTAAGGGAACTCCTCACAAGATGACACTGAGACCATCATTTAATTCCTGGTTCCATGTGGAGAAGGATAACTGTCTTCTGCTCCACGCTCCCACACCATCCTGAAGAACAAACACAGTACATGGACTCCATTCCAACATCTAACCTAAACCCCATTTTTTTCAGGCCACACTTCTCTTCCTAAGGCACTTTGAGAGAGGCCACCTGGCTCAGTTCCCTCCCATTCAAGGCAAATGGATTTCCCATCTGTGGCTGCACTGGTGGCGAGGCCTTTGAGGTCAGCACCCACGGACTGCGATGGGAAACACGCACTGACACAGGCCTGGCCTGCTACTGACCAGCAGCACCCAGCTCAGCCAGCTCTTACTGCTCACTGCCAGTGGGACCCTAGCAAGCAGTCTGGAGGGTCAGAAAGGCTGCCCTGACAGGAGTCTGCCAGAGCAGAAGGCAAAACTTCGACTCTACATTGTAAAGGCAGGGAGAAGAGGTGGGGTAAAGGCAACTGACAGGATCAACATCACTGAAGTCGAGATTCAGCCACACCACCTAAAGCTTGTACATGAGCAAGTCACTTGTAATTTTCATATTGATTACATTCATCTCTAGCTTCCATACTGGAGCCAAATGTTGCCATTTCAACCACTCCAAAGCTATGTCAGTTTAACTAAATTTCTACTATCAACTTGATGTGCCCGAGCTAGTTTGACTCCAAGTGTGGATTAAGCTTTTGAATTCTGTTTCTTCTACAGACTGCCTTCCAACAAAAGTTACAAACTGACTGCAGTTGGCAGAGCTCAAAGGAGGCAAAGCAAGTAGGATAGAAATAAGTTATTGTCTATAAAAGAAAGCTGCACCAGCACCTAAGTGTGATTATACACATTTACTCAGTAGTCAGACTAACTGTAGTAGCTTCCCACTTCATCCATCTGCTGTCTCCAGGAGAGCAGCAAGAAGAGTGCCCAGGCAACTTGTGTGTGAGCCCACCAAATAAATGTTTGCCTGAATGGAAGCTTGTATTGTAGCATTGGCTAATTTTAGACAAAGAAGTCAACACCCATCTTTGCTTTTTCCCCTACAGTCCCAAAAGGGAAAAAAATAAGGGAAAGAATCCAGTAACATGACATACTCTGAGAATAGCTCACTCTTAATAATTCAATACATAGATTTGCATTGGGCTGGAGATATTCTGCCCTGGGAAGTTCCCACTGGCCAGTCTTCAGCAGCTTTGGACATGTGGTATTTCACAAAATAATTAGTCCTCACCTGGAACAGATTCCCATCTCAAGAACCTTTTTTGAAACTAAGATATGCATAACTAGAGAGCTGACGTATACATCATCTTTTTAAAGTTCCAAAAAAGCCCATCTAAAAGTTCCTGCTCTGAGTCAAAGTCCACAAATCCTGGCCTTAGTGAGTCCAGCATGCTGAAAGGAACATCTCTTGCTCTTCTAGGAAATGACATTATGGGTAAGATTGGCATAATCATTGTTATAATGGGTGACAGATGTATGTATAGTCTCATCCTCTAGTTCTGGCTTTCATTTCAGTTTTGCATCAACAGTCTTATATCCAACAGGCCCTACACTGTTCAAAGTGGTAGACAAGAAGTCAGAAAGCTGATAAAACTAAAATCACTGTTCATGCTAGCCACTGGTGTGGCTACACCACATTAGTATAAATGACTGTGAACCGACCCATGCTTTGGAGGCAGTGATAGGGTGCAAAAAGAAACTGCCAATGTAGTATCAAGGTCTCTTAACAATGAGAGCAGTATGGGGCATCATCTGCTCACACTGCTGGAGGAGGTTATGCCATATGTAGGCTGTAGATATTTCAATTACCATTGTATATATACAAGTCTTCAGCACAAGATTGCAAATCAGCAGTTAATTTTTTTATTACAGTATTATCCTTAGTATGCCATGTAACCATTTCCCTAAACCACCAAAACCTTCACCTCAGGACAGTACATGTTTGCCCTAATGGCTGTGCCAGAATTTTGCTTCCTATGTGGTTGTGGGGAGAGAAGAAGGAAAAAAACCTGCCCCCTCCTCCCCCCTACTTTTCAACTCCCACTTTGAGTTTAATTACACATCTTTGATTTCTTACAGAGATCTCTTTAATTTAAGACACAGCTACACAGGCATCCACTACAGCCTCTACTACGAGAATAGCCATTGACAAGGCACAACTCACTAATTCTCTACACCTTAATATCACCTATCCAATTTACCCCCTAGTACAAAAGCTTCACAGCTTTTGTCACATATACAACAGGTATGAGGCACTTCATAAGCACTGGCAACATTTCCTGGCCAGTACCAAACTCAGGGCAACCCTTGACAAACAAACCTAGAAAACCACACGAGTCAGGGAGATGTGTCATCTTGCACTAAAAGGGAACAGTTTTCCTGATATTAAAAGAGCCATAGACCAAGCCTGTGGAGCACATGTAACCAGACAGGGACTTGGATCTAGAAGATTTAAAATGACCAGTAGCACTTTAAGGGATAAAAACGTAGACACTTCTCCAGAAGCCTTACAGAGGGGTAAATACACAAATGTTCCCAACAGCACCTGCATCCTTCAGAAATCCCACAGCCCATGGCTAAAGACCAGAGATAAACTGCCACCAACAGTGTGGGGAACTCACATGTTCTTTCTGCTTATAAGAAGTAACAGCCACTGTGTTAATAAGAGGTAATAAAATAAGAGGTGACCAAAAAACATCCACCACCTCCTAAGAGGTATAACAGAGGTATATTCCTTGCTCATAAAGAAGGGACTACCATTCCAGAGCCCGGCAAAAGCAGAACCCAGCAGCCCATGGCAATCTGTTTGTGACTGAAGTGAGTATTCAAGGCCCAGGGAAAACATTTTTATCTGCTTCTCATGCAGCCAGGACACCTTAAAACAAAAGCAAAGAGTGGTGCAGTAAAGCATCAGGCAGGCATGTAGAAATCATCTCGTCTCACGACGGGAGCAAGGACCAGTGTTGACACAGGGAGAGGGAGCAACAGCAAGCATAGAAAATTCTACTGCAGTTCTGCAGAGCAATCACGCTGAAACAAGATTATAGATTCGTGACTCCCCAACTCAAGGTTAGACTACAGTGAAAAAAAAAGCTTAAAGAGATCAAGCCTGCCTTCAGATACAAACACACGTTTTCCACAGCAAAATGAACTTTTGAGATGCCTAATGGAGATAAAGCACTGAATACTTTTATCCATATTGCCTCTAGCAAACAGCACCAGGCATACTCCTTGCAGTGCTTTGACTACCTGCACAATGAAGCTAGCAACTATTATGCATGTTCTCTACTAGTCTCTTCAAACTACGAATTCATTTTGGTTCAGCCATTTTCCTGTTTTCATTCAGAAAAGCCTGAGTTTTTAGGCAATCTTTCAGAGTACTGCAGATGCACTCATGCATGTCATTACCTAGGAGGGAGAACTGAGGCCACCAGCAATGTTATTCTCCCTAGACAGATGTGGGTCCAGCAATTTGGGAATACCTACATCCTTCCTGTCAAAAACCTAGGCTAACTAACAGATTCCAAGGAGGGTAGCTTAGCTGCATCTTTGCTCCCCTGAGAAGTGTTCGAGTTTGTTGTCAAAATGGCCACTGCAGAGCTACTCTGTCTGCAACATCCTCTATTCAGCCAGAAGAGCCATCCCTGTCCTGCAAGATCAAACCCAGATATGAATGAGGGTCTGTCACAGCACAGTAGCCAGCTGCAGCACATATCAACATCAACTAGGACCCTCTGTGTCTTGTTACAGCAATACAGTTGAGAGAAACTTCACAGCACAGCTAACCTTAGCACAGGTTTAAAGTACAGCCCATAAATAACTGAAGACTCGAGATTCTTCTGCTACGAAACACAGAGGCTATATTAAGAATATGACAGCTCCTGGGGAAAACAAAAGCTGGCAAGGGGAGAAAAGACTATCCCTGCTTGGCATCAAGCAGTGCTTCATTTATTACAGATTTATATAAATCACTGGCATTTGACCAATACCAAGCTTCTAGATTATCTCCAGCCAACAAAAGTACTTTAGTCTGTGCTGGTTAAAAATATTCTACTTTTTGTCCTCAGCTTGCTAGGAACGGCTATTTTTAGTAAGACTCCAATCAACCTTATCAAAATCAAGCATCAAAAATAGACTGGAGAAACACTGGAAGCATATACTATTTTTAGCTGCTCCATCTATCCCTGCCGTTATCCACAAATTCTGACTGCACAGACCATGCATGAGTGCTTAGTTATTCTAGGCAGATCTTAGTCGTGACCCTTGTTTTTCCCTGAACACCTGAATGCAGAAAACACTCGACTGATTAAAGATTAATACAGCCGCAAACCATGACAGCTGCCTTTCGTCTGAGTGCTTTTGGGGAGGGGGAGAATACAGGATGACAGAGAGCTTGCATCAGTATTCCTCTTGGGGATCCATTACATGGAAAGAAAATTGCTATTTCAATTCCCTTTTGTTGCTAAAAATAGCAGCCCCAATTGATTCAAGCAAACAGGGCACCGGCTTAGCAATGCCAAATTTAGAAACCACTGAAGTCCCAAAGAGTGAACGCTAACGCAGTCTAACACATGCCAGCTCATATTTAACAAAGAACAAAGAAGATAAGCATGCTGGCTGCAAGTTAATAAGACAGCAGCAACTCCACGCATTTTTATTAAATAAAAACAGAAAACTCTGTGCAAAAAAACCACAAGCTTCACATCTATTCTCAATTTAGCTGCTGAAATAGGAAGCCTCACCAGAAAGATCTGTACCTGAGCTGGAATCCTAGAAGTTCTGTATATATATTTTTTTTTTCCTATAAAGGTTTTTTTCTGCACAGAGGAGCTAACACCTAATGGTCAGGCTTTGAAAAGACAGGCTACAGAAAAAGGTTCAATTCCCAAAACCAAACACTTACTTGGTAACAGCTTGTGTCTAGGAGCTAGGATTGTGGGTAGAAAAATATTCTATAAATATCACAGCACTGACAAGTTCCCATTTCACCCAGAACTACAGCAAGAAAGGGTTTTGGGCAGTGCACTCTGAAGATTCTTTAGATTTAGAACTAGAAGCAATCTAGAAATCCCTACAAGACATGAATTCTTCAGTATGCTTTTAAGTCACACTCAATGCTTGAGCAATTCCAGTTCCAGTTGCCTCTATGGGAGCTCTCCCAGTTCAAGCTGTTGTCTTTTATGCACTCAAACTCCAGTCTTTGCTATGAGATCTTTTATTCCTGTTAGTCAAGGGCTGTATTATGGACATGGGAGTCTGGGAGAAGAGGGGGAATTCTGTTATTCTGTTCAGGAGCCCCCACCCCATCCTTTGCTGCTTTCGAGCCTTTTGATTCAGCTAATGTCAGGTGAAACCAAGATTGCCCTGAAATAAACTTTCTGCAGTAGCAAGGAAGTTGTTCAGATCACCTGCTCAAGCCAGTTCAAGTTGAGTTAAGCATTTGCAAAGGCTACAGCTGCCTTGTGCTCTGTAAGACACTACAGTAAGAGTTACTGCATAGCATTAATATTCAGCAAAACCAACCTCTCGTTTGTTCACCGTTGTGAAATACGTGACAGATGCTGACTGTCACGGCAAGCACGACCAGGCCAAGAAAACACATGCAGAGAGGTCATTCAAATTACCATTTCTGGTTCTTCCTGCCTCTAGGAGGGGGAGAACACAACACGAACATTTCAAAGATCAGATAGCTCGGGACTGGCACCATCTGAAGGCTTTCAGTGTGTTTGCCACTGGAAACATGCATAGATAAGTCACTTTTGTGAGAAGGAACTAAGCAGCTAGAAGGGCCTCTGGGTTTGGAGCATGCAATGCTGAAAGAAGACTCTACATCAGAAGTCACTAAAAGAAATTGGAGATTTTTTTTTTCTCTTTCACTAAGTATTTGTAGTAGGCAGAAAAATAAATTCCAGTTAGCAACGTGGCAACAAAGAACCAACACTTTCAAGCAGAAGAGGATAACAAGTGATCTTGGGAAGCTATGGGCATTTTCATTTCAAGTCAAAGCTATGCAAGGTGTCAGAATAATTGTGAGCACAGAAAAACTGGAGACTGGTATAAAATGAAGCACTAGATCCATTTTTAATCAAAAGGCAAACTGTGTCAAACTTCTAAAAGGTATGATCAGTTTAGACAAGAATAATGCTCCAGACCTACCAGGCAAAAGAAAATACTTTTATATGACGAAACAGACGAATCTTAGAATATCATCAGGTGCTGCCCGAGGAGGCAGAGTGCAATGGTTCAGACCAAACCCAGAAGTTTATCAGGATAAAAACAAATGACTAGTTACACTCCTCAGGGACTGAGCTCAGCACAAAACCTGCTCAGCACTGTTACTAGTGAGCACCATGCAAAGAATGAAATGCTTTATGAACTCCACAGACAACCTAGCTCCTGAAAAGGACCGTAAGTGTCACACTGCTAAGAATTACATGGGTAGGATGATTAAGAGTTAGCTGTTCTGGGAGAGGAGTTTAAAAGGGTTTTGTTTGCTCTTCATAAGCTCCCATAGGGTAATCAACAGAAATGGAGAAGTTTAGGCTGACATTGGGAAAACAATGTAAGTTGGTTGTTTGTGACCAAGTGGAAATCACTGTATCTCAAAGGAGAAAAAAAGACCCTACTTCTTACTCTGAATAAGGATAAGGAATGTGACCTGCTGGAGGAGATCTGAGATGCAAGTCAAGCCAGAGCTACCTCTGGAAATAGAGCTACAAACTTGCAACAAGAACCTGTTCATTACTACCCATTTAATGGATCAGACAGAAAATGGGAAACAAAATAAGCCTGACTGTAATTTGTTTATTACTTTTGATACATTGTCAAACTGCACTTCCTCAGGGTGTCAGAGGGCATCATAGAAATTATCCTTCCTTCCCACCATCTCAACACACAATTTGACTTCCAGAAGGTGCCTGTACATCTCTTCTTAAGAAAGAGGCCAGGTGAAGCTAAAGATAGCAAACAAAAACAATATGAGTCAAATGCACGGTGGTCCCATCAGAGCAGACTCTGGTTCCACAAAGCACTGGAACCCTTTAATCCCTCTTAAACCCCTTATCCTGCTGGCAATAACTCAAATCATCTTACTCAAGCGCCTCCCTATTCACAGTGAGGACACCAGTCTCCATTTGGGGCACGAAAAGAACCAACAGCACCTTGTAATCGCTTTTTAAAGATCAGACTGTGGGCTTGAAATTGGTGCAGTGCTAAATACAACCTTTTCTCTGCACCTTTGGAACACTGTTTGACCTTTCACAGCTTCACGACTATGACCTGAACTATTTGGAGTTACACAAAACACAGTCTTGAAGAAATTTTTAAATGAAGGTTTGGGTGTATTTCAAGCATGATGCATCATTCTGTATGAGCATGGCACATCCAACTCATCAGGTCATTAGGAAAAAAGCCACCACGTTAGCATTCACCTGCTCCTTCGCCTTTGCACGTACACAACTGTTTCTACTGGAAGCAAGGGGAAGAAAACCAACACTGTGTAGACAAGATCTGTCACAGTATAACCACTTTATCACAAGGAAGATCTTCCAGCTCAGAACAGAGAGCCAGCCAACCCAAGACACGGCCTCTGGTCGTGGTCAGCGAGAGGTACCGAGGGGAGATTTTGTCAAGTCAAGTATAATGACACCTCTCCAGGATGCTTTCCTGTCTCCAGCTTGCAGCTGTGGACTAGAGCTGGGGATTTTGGACAAATTCACAAGAGACAAAGCTCTTAAGGTATTTTAGAGTAACTTTTTATTTAGTCCATGTAAACCTTTAGCATGTAATACAGACTGTAACAAGAATCCACCCAGCTGAGCTACATCCTGCATGGGACAGTATCATCTCCTGTTCTTTTTGAAACTCATCTGCTAGTTTGGGATTTGGTGCTCTCTCCACTACCTCCTGATCATGGCAAGCCATGACACTGGTCATTTTGCTTAACTTTCTCTCTGTCCTTTAAATTGGTGTTGTGGATTTTCAAATTACTTTATACATTACTTACACAAGTAAATCCAATGGATATAACAAAATTTATAAGATTAGGTATTTAGGAAACCCATTGATGGTTTATCAGAATCCCTTCGGTTTGCAGATGGCAAATTTAATTTAAAAAACACCAAACTAGCTATAGTCCATGTATTAGAAAAACCATGTTCCTTCCCTACTCCCAGAATTAAAATCTGTGTTTCAAATGCAAGTTGCAGAGCAGAATTTCACTGCATCAAAAATATACCAAAAATAGACAGACTGGGAAGCACGGAAAGACTATGGAGACTCTCAGGAATTATAGTCTCACAACACAGCCTGCCAGCTTTCAGCTGGGAAGCCCATCCAGACTTGTAGCTCACCCAGAACCGCTGGATGCCTCCATATGGAGCCTTCTGAACTCCTGAAAAGCTAAGGAATGCCTTGGAGTCACACATTCATCCAGCCTTGCACTCACCCAACAAACCTCCCTGCAGCACAGCCCCTGAGAAGGAAAGCTGAGAGCTGTTGCCTCACCTGCTTCTTCCTGTAACATTCCTTCAACCCAGATATCATTACCCTTTATGATATTTTAGGTCCAGTCTCCAATCCTTAACCAATTATTTACAATGTGGTTTCAAACCCATCATAGCAAAACAGATGAAGGAAAACCAACACATGGGCTACTTAATTTCTTCTGGAATACCACCTACCTCTTTATTTTCTTCCACAAAGCCACTTCCATAGGGTTTCCAAATTCTGATATGCAAAAATTTCAGTGTTCCATATTTAGGGAGGGATGATATAACTCAGGACAGCCATTTAGCTGTGCAGAAGCAAAAACAAGTTTTAACCCTGAAAAAAGCATAGTGCTGTATTATCTCATGCAGCAGAAATGTGACTGATAAAGTGTGTCTTTGATATGACTGATAAAGTCTATCTTTGATAAGCAACTTTTTAATTACAGACATTAAGAAGGTTACAAGTCACACCACAAACTCACTATATTATCTTTCCATACACAAATGTGCACAATTGTACACAAGAATCCTCCTTAGGAAGGTCTCAGCCTACAATGTCCCTCCAAATATGATCAAAATCCAATCCATTTTCTCTCCCTTAAAGCAGGTTTAGCATGTGTGGATATATAGTTTAAGCAGACTAAATCTCCATTTCAAACTCCAAAAGCATCAGTAACCAACCATCCTGAAAATTTTATTCCTCTTACATTTGGGAATACCTACCATTACTTATCATAACACTTAAGCTTGGCCCCGCCCCATCTGGTACCATCTTGGGTACCAGTGCTCCAAAGACTTCAAAAGCTTTTAAAACTAAAAATAAAACTAATCAGGACAGAGTTGACTTAGACCTTCAGCTACTAACAGAACATATGTACTCTTCTCTGTTGTTTCTCAGCTCCCTTCTAGCATTTGAGATCACATGATTCAGGTAAGATCTTAGTAAGCAGCCAGACCACTATGAAAACAACTCATCACCCTCATAGTTGAGGCCCCCTTGGGTTATGAGCTAACTCAGCTCCAGTCCTGGCTTCCACCTCCCACAAGCAACAGCTCTTCTCCATCCAACACCACCAAAAGCAGTGAAGAGCCACTCAAAAGCAAGCTCCTGTCAGCACTACAGAAAGATTCCCACATTTGGGTTTGGGGGAGAAAGGCAGGGGCCATCAGCTGTACCAGTTGTTCTGATGGACAACAGATCCCTGCCAACCTAGACAGCTCTTCAAGGACACAAAGAGCAATTCTTTAAGAAAGCCTCAGATTTTCTAGACATAAACAGGACAGCTGCACTTTGGAGGGTCTGAAGTCCGGCACCCTAGAAAGCAACTGCAATGTGGCACTCCTGCCATGGAATTGGTGCTGCAGATTCACACTTAGTGAGTTACTGCCTCACCATCCAAAAACTGTGTGGCTCTGAGCCCCTCCTGCCAGGCACTAAACAGTTCTCAGTATTCCACACCAGAAGAGATCTCCCATCTTCTATTGTTAGAAGTCAGCTGGCCTATATACATTTATTGCAAAGAGACCTTATATAGCTTCTCCAGGAAGTAATTTTATGCCTGACCAGCACCCCAAAACCATGCGTGAAACTGTTTCTCCCCAGCACTGCCACACGGGGGTATTTTGGGGCAAGCAGAGAGGGCAGCTGAGGTGACCAGTCCACAGGAGGTCGATTTTGCCCACCTCATGCCTTTGCTGCTTGCACCAGAGCAGTTCACCCTCTGCAGACAATAAGCAAAGCTGCGTAAGCAGCTGAGCACAGAAGATGAATGAACCGTGTGACGCTAAAGATCTGTGAATTGAAAAATCTAATGCATGAATTAAAGTCCGTACCCTCGTTCCCCCTCTCCCTTTCCCCCAAAAAAGAAATGCATACAGCAGGACATAAAAGGAGAAATTGAGTGAGGTGGAAAAACGTGGTCTGACATATTTAAAAAAATTGATGGCCTGTCACCCAGACGCTGATGAATATTTTTTACAGGATAAAAATGGCAACCTAGAGTCTAAAAATAAAATGCTGTGCTGCAGACCTGTCTGGTTCAGCAACACCACTGGAATACAAACACACTCCTTTGCTGGTGTATCTTGACTAAGATTTCAAAATAAGAGAAGGGAAAAAAGCACTGTAGAACATATATTCTATTTTCAAGAGAAGAGATTTGGGGTTTGTGGGGTGCTTTTTTAGTAAGAATTCAGATTAGCATTATACTTCACTTGCATTGTGTAACTGCCATTAAAAAAAAAAACCTGCTAAATTTTAAGTGATTGATGAGAAGAACAGAATACCTCATGCTGCACAAAGCAATTTGTTTTCTTCCCTTCCCCTGACAATTACAATATAAGAACATATTTATCAGTGCCTTTAAACTGTAATTTCAGTAAGCTTAAAAATGTATTTTTAGAATCATGCTGCAGACAGAACTGTGGACAATGCTATTTTGAAACTCACCCCATCCCCAGAGACAGAAAAATACAACCTTTTGCTTCATTCTCTATCACAGTTTAGATTAAAAACGTGCTTAGCTGAGAAGTAAAAATGACTGAACATCATTCACAAGAAGCACTAATTTCTCAAGACTCTCCACACTGCAGACAGGCTGCCTTATGCAGTATAGATGCTATTTTTAGCAAGTGATGCAATAGCTGCAAGGGCTCTCCCAGAACCTTTAATTTAAGAGCCCAAGCCATACTAAAACGTGTTTCAAGATACCCAATATCCCTGCACTGTCGCCTTCCCATTCTCTGCACCAGCCTACTACCCACACAAGTCACTCCTTTCTAAGTTTCATCTTCCAAGAAAGAGACAGTTTTCACATGTGAAGAGAAAATCTGTACCTATACATTCAGCCAGCACACCTGCCCTGCACTGTATATGACAAGAAAGTTACACAACACTGTACAGAGATTTTCTGACCTCTTGGTTTTCTATTGAAATACGAAGCAGCTTGGCTTCCTTGCTGAATTTTTGTGAAGACTTTGAAAAGCCCACAAAGCTAATACATCTAATCCTTCCCCAAGCTGTTTCCATTCTTGGAGATCTTTTTAGAAGTTCCTGTATCTAACAGACAACTGTTAAGACACAGACTGTTTCAACAGCTAAAAATTCTAAAAAACAAGAAGAGTTCCTGAAATGCTAGGGCTTTTAAAAATTGTTTTTAAAATAGAATAGGGATTTTCCAGCCCTTTGGATCTGTGGATTCTTTATGTTCTGCAATAGCCATGTGGCCCTCCATGTAGCAAAGTCAAGCTTACTGGTAAGTTTTGCACTGACCCCTTTTAAATTCTAATTCCATCTGCTCCCTCCACAAACCCCCAGAGTTAATACCAAAGTCAGAACTACCCAAGAAACTACTTTTGTTTAACTTCTTACCTCTGGGGGCCCATGGGAGGGAACATCATGCAACAGCTCTAAAAAAGCCTTTATGTTTTGAATATGTGGTCATGGACAAAATAGATTATGTGTGTGTTATATAAATCCACGAGCCAAACCTGCTGCCCTGCAGAGTTTGAGTCCTTTGCTTATTAACACAGGCAGGGGACACATGAGAGCTCTTACATCCTATTTCATCCCATTCATTTATCAGTCATGGCCAGCTTTTAGGGCTTAGGAGAAATTCCTGTATGTGTATCATGTTCCCAAGTTTTACACCTCAACTCCTATAGTGCACTAACAGATTGTGGGAGAGCAAGTATAAAGATGGCTCTGGGCACAGCAAAATCATTTGCTCTGTGTAGACATATTTCCAAGACCTTCCCTCTTCCTGAGTTCTCATCATGCCATGGACCACACAAGAAAGATGGAAGTAGGAAAGCTTGACAAACTTCTTGTTTGAAGCAGTAAAGGTCTGCCTCCCCACCACCCACACAATGTATTCACTTCCTCCCCCTCCAACACAAGCATGGGGAAGCCAACATCAGCAGAATTTGTAACATCTCCAGGCTATCTGGGAAAAAGGAATCTCACTGCAAAGAGGTGAGACTTGGAGAGATTTCATTCAGAAGCTCTCTCTCCCTTGGAGATCCTGACTGCTCAGAAGTAGAACAGAAACTGAGCAGGAAGTCACCCAGTGATATTTTATTCATTTTGGCTAGAAGCAACATTAAAACAAGTTGTACACTGAGAAGGTAGCATTAGCTCTAGGGACACAGAGATATGAAAATAAGGATTCTGCAGAACAGCTGAAGTGGCAACAAAACTCATGCCCAAACGTGTAACCTGCTCAAAAGTAAGGAAGTTGAAACACAGAGACTTCCATATCTGACACCCCTAAACAGCAGGATGGGAAGCATCACACTGGGAATTTTACAAGGCCTTGTGAAGGTATGAGGAGAATTACAACTGCAGGATGCAAGTTCAGGCCCCTCAATGTATATACAGCAAGAAACAAGTGTACAAACGTACACTGGCTTCACTTCTGCACAGCAGGAGCAATGACAAGCCAGAAGAACAGACCAGTTTCCATAGCTCATTCCTCATGGCTTGACTGAGACTAACAGCACAGCAGCCATACAATATGTGTCACAGTAGACACAGAAGTAAGAAACATTAGTGTCAGGAGAGGCTGAAAGAGCTGCTCCCATCTCACCCAGCCCACTGCTCCTCACTTGAGGCTACAGCACTGCAGGACAGTCACAACCCTTACTACATCTGTGGGCAGCTTGTCTGGGATAAATGCAGGCTGAAACCAATGTGACCACTACAGGTGAAAGCCCCCAGCATTTAAAATGGATAATAAAATGGAAGGGTTCAGAATAAGAAGCCACCTGAGCTAATTAGCAAAGTAGTTCACATTAAGCAAGAACCAACACTATCTTCTTTGGAGATAATATTGGATCTTCTAGTAGAAAGTTACACTTCTGTTCTCACAACTGGAAACACCCAAACCATCAGTTCCCAAGGGCAAAAAAAAGGCAGATTGGACCATTTAAGCTCCTTGTTGCTCTCCAGGACACAAACCAACATCAAACACGACCCTTCCCTCCTTCTCCCTTGCTACTTTGGAATGAAGAATCTCTGCAATGATACTCAAACCAACTGTTAAAGTAGCTCTTTTGGGGAGAGAGGGAAACACCCCTCAGGGTGTCCCCTTTTGCAGGTTCAAGTATGACTGCATGTACACCAAAATACACAAGAAGCTTGTAAGCATGTTTCTGCTATGCTAGGAATGGCTCTAAACCTTTTACAATCCCTAACTCTAAATAACACCTTTATTTCTGTTAAAAAGTGGAGCCCTCTCAGATGTGCTGGAAATAGTTTCTCATGGCTTATTAGAGGCAAAGATGGCTTCAGGAGTATATATAGTAGATAATGTTTTGTTTAAAAGATGCAAAGACAAGCACAGATAAAAGATGCCATAGCTGACAAGCCTTTATTCAGCTGTCAAGATCCTATAAAGGCAAGCCTTAAAAATGTAGGGAAGTAGCACTAGAAAAATTTAAATTTCTACTATCTTTCAAAGTTACCTAATTACGGTGAGAAACAATCTACTCAAATAGATGGTTCACACAAACAACAACGACAACCCCCAGAAACTCAAGTTGCTGAAAAGCCAATAAACTTATCTTCAGAAGACACCCTGCCTACAACAACAAGTGCGAGNGGCAGCGGCAGCGGAGCGGCGAGCGCGCCCGGAGCCTCAATCGAGCACAACAACCATTCATAAAAAGGGGGCGCGCGGCGCGCAAAGGCGCTGCTGGAAACCGAGCACAGCCGAACAACGCTCTGTTTTCTGACCCTAAAATATATGTAGTTTTAGATAAAATTAGTATATTTGGTAATTATGGCTCCGCAGAGGTCCTTTCCATCCCACGCTCTTAATTACATTCGCTTTAATTAAGTATTTCTATCCATCGGGGGGGGGGGGGGGGGGGGAGGTGAAAAATGNNGGGGGAGGGCGGGGGGAGGAAGATGAATAATGTTAACACGCCCAAGGTAATCAACTCCGAAGGCAACAGTTGTCTCCTGAGAAATGCCCTCGATAAATTACCATAAAGCATTAGGGAGACTCTTACGTTAAAGCGCTCTAGAAATCCTTGCCTGTTTTATTTGTATCGGCACTGTTTTGCAATAGGTGCTTGCCTTAAAGATTTAAGGAAGAACTCGGGCAAGACTGCCTTTGCTTTCCCGTTTCTAAATAAAGAAACGCCCACCGATGCCTTCCATATTTCACTCCAAGCCCTTGAAAACTTGCAGTATTTCCCCCGGTGGAAAACTCCCCAGATTTTCCCATGGAAACGGGGCTCCCATCAAGCCTCCTTAAATGTTTCAGCCGCGATTGATTCGGGGCGCTGCCTTCTCGGCGGCAGAGCGGGGAGGCCGAGGGAGCGCCTGCGGGCGCCGCTGGGCTGC
>VZRX01016036.1:59588-71189 GCA_013398075.1 Notiomystis cincta | reverse complement strand
GGCGGGCGGGCGGACAGACGGACAGACGGACGGGCGGGCCGGGGGCGCCGGCGCCCTGCAGCCGCTGCTCCGCGCCCACGCGTGGGGCCCGGCCCGGCGTGCCAGGAGCACGTCCTGTTCCCGGCCCCTGATGCCAGCAGGCCCGCATCACGGCGCAGGGTGCGACCAGCCCCTGATCTAGGCATGCACAATTCTCGGGCTGCTGCTGGATCCTCGCTCCCGGCCAGCAGCCGGCACTGCCAGTGCCGAGCCGAGGCGAGGCCCGGCCGCAGCAGAGCACTCGCCCTCAGCTCGTGGCCCGCAGCCCTGCGGCTCCTGCCCCAGACGCGGGGCGGCAGGGCTCACACGGCCGCTGAGGGAAGGAGCTCCGCGCCAGCCCGCACCACGCGTGCACTGCTGAGCCCCGGCTCCCTCAGGGGACGCTGGCACGGACACAGCACTGCTCGCCTTCCCTCTAACGAGCACCTTGTCCCTGACAAAGTGGAGGCTTCCGTGGAGAGTTAAACCAAGAAGGCAGCATTCCCTGCCAAGGTCCACCACAGCCTCTCCCCAAGGTGTTCCTTGCAATCCCCCCAATGCCCTTTACATTCACAGAGTCCACTCAAGCGAGTGGTGATGGGACTCTTCAGCTTGTCCTCAGCAGGCACACCAGCAGCCATGGGCTCAGCAAAGAGGTAGCTCAGAGGCATTTTCAGCAACATCCCCTATCCACACATGCAATGCTATAAAGGAAGACCAACCTCCACCAATAGCCAGAATTCTCTGGAAAGCAGCCTACTTACTAGGCTGTATCCCTCTGGCTCTCTGTTTGACCTCAGGTACCTCCTGCCCCATCTCTCTTCTACTTGCTGCTTTCCTTCCTTATTTGACATCCCATTCTTGCAACCCCCTATCCCAGTTTCTCAAGGACTCTGATTTAGACAGGTTCCACAGCAGAAAAGGTTTTCAACTAGCGCTTCCCCAGCTCCTCTCTGAGTGGGACTGGGGGCCACCTATTGAACTTCTCTCTCTCTGGTCCAGGAGAAAACCCTCCTTTAGAAGTCAGACACCAAAAAGAGCAATGGAGTTTGTTCTTACCACATCTGCATAGACTGATCTCGGTGCCTTTAGTCCACTGATCAGAACCACACTCACAAAACAGCTTTATTATCCACAGGTCCTTCTAGCCTCTCTCTCAAGAGACTCCTCAAAATTGAGCAAAGCTCCCCCCCACCAATGGGACCTGTTCCAGCATCTCTGCTGCTCTCCTTCAGGCCCTGTAAACCTTTCTCAGCACACCTTCAGACAGCCAGTGCCACCTCACCAGAGCACTGCTGTCCCACAGGCACCAGGACACGTGCACAGGACAAACACAGCGCAGCACAGCCTGGTTAGAGGCCGAGATCCCACTGCACATGCAAACTGCCTCAGCAGTGAATTTAGCTGCATCATTCCTGCTGAAAACGGCCAGTGTGGCCAGAGGAAGCAGCTTGCATCAAAAGAACTAAGATACCTTAAGGAGGAGGAGAAGATTAAAAAAAAAGCTTTTCAGTAATACAATCACTGCTCCAAGATTTAGGAATAATGGCAAACTTCAGACTGCAGAAAACCCACAGCTAGTAAGAATATGTGCATAGGGTACCACACTGGGCATTAAAAAGTTTTATCAGCATCCCTTACTTACATGCATCCCATAGTACTAACTCTGCCCAAAGTAAAGCTTTAAAATGAAAATATAAACAAACTTCTACAGTAAAGGCTAGTTTAGAACAATACACATTTACATAAAGATATATTGTTACTCAAATCTGCTTCCTCACTTTGCAGATAATTTGTGCTGAAATTCAGTTTGAGATTAATTCTAGGTTAGCGCACAAGAAACACAGTTACAATCCCAAGCTTACTAACAGTGACTGAAACAAGCTAGTTTAAGCTGGAACGTCACACTAACATTTTTCTGAACAAATGCATTATTTTCATATGTTGCCAAGGCAATGTTTTACATGGGAAATTCTACACTTTGATTTAACCACAACCAGGAACAGCAACTAAGTGACAAATCCAGCTGGGATGAGATGCTATCAAAATTCTGCATAGCTGGCAAATTGAAAATCCACCTTTTTCATTTTACTAAAATTTCTTGGCTTACAAAGACTTTCAGATGAACAGACTCCCACCTCACCATTTTCAAATACTGTAAAACATCAAGAATTTGGTTACCAGCATAAGAGGTTGAAATAGAGCCAAGCACAACCAGTCTGTCCCCAAGGACAAGGTCACAGGAAGAACAGACTACTATAAGTATTGTAGAAGGAATGACAAAGAGGTTTATTTCTTAAAATTAATACCCTAGCTATCAAACCAATACAACACCATTATCCTAGTCTTTGAAAGGGAAAGGAGCTAGTTAAATCCTGTTAGCAGAGACTTCCAAAATCATACTCTGCAGCTCATAAACAATCCTCTCAAACACACAAGAGGTACATGCCACTCATCTTGACCCACAAAGAACCAAGCAAAACAAGACTTTGGAAGAGCCCATCAAGATGGGACCAAGCAAGAGAACTGACAACAGGCTCCTCCTGCAGTTTTAGGCTCAGATTCAGCCAGCTTCAGGACATCACCAACCATCCACGCCTTCCTGCTTCCTCAGCACCTGACTGCCAGCTGCTTCTCAGGCAGCTCAGGAAGCTGACCCAGCTGACTGCAGCTGGTCTTCCTTGCAGAGTTACAGGCCAGCCACACAAGAAGTCCTCACCAACACCACCACACATCGACTGAGGCAACGTAAAGGAAATGGTCAGAGCTCCCAGCCAGCAACCAGAGCAGCTGCAATGCTTTGGGCAGCAGCCTGGTCTTGGAGCAACTCAAGCTGACCACTGGGCTCACCTGTACCTTCAATATACACTTCCATAAGATGCCAGGTTTCCCTTCTGTTGCACCAGCACTGGAACTCATATGACCAAAGCAGTCTACAGAGCATAAACAGCCCTAAGTGACTCATTTTCTGCAGGGCACACTCCTTAACCAGATCACCACACAAACAAACCAACATCAATGCCAGCACAAGGAGGAAGAAAGCAAGACAAGAGCTCTCCATCTACCTTCTCTCTTCACACCAAACTTACATCAGAAAGCCATGATGTAAAAACACACTCTCACTCCTGTGATCTAAGGCATCTCATCTATAAACTGACACCATGTGAAAGCGTCAGGAAACTGATTCCAGTGCAAAGGAACATGAACAAGGCTCTGGAGGTTAGAGTGACCATCCAAGGTGAAGAACCAGCCCACCAAATGGAGTGTTCTAGATCAAAATCTGGGAACAAACACCAAGTTCCACAGCCCCAAAAGTTTTGCCATAGATCTGGGTCTACCAGGACAAAAAGACTGAGGTAAAGAGTTTGTATCAGGACAGGTAACTTGCCTTTAAGCACACCTGTAAACTGACAGGAGTACACATCCCTTTCTGCCATGCCACACAAACACTGGGTTGGACATGCAGGACAGCTGAGGGCAGGAACAAATTGCAAGACATCCTAACTCTAATCCCTTGTTCAACTAAGGACAGGGTAGCAGCTTCTTCCAGCAGTGCAGTGACTCTTTACTGTCCTATCCTTGCTGCTTCTCTCTCCTGTTAGAGATCTGACTTGTGAGCCATACTGAATCCACACTCTGGGGAGGGAGAGCTCTCTGGCAGATGGGACTGACACAGCAGGAATACTGGGCATAGACACCTCTTTCAAGAAAACAATATTTATACAAAATAATAGAGAATAACAAGTTTACAGATTAAGCACCTGTGCTGTCAGGATAAGAATCCTGGGCAAGGGAGCAAAGGGGCAGAAGCCTATGGGAAACAGGTCTTCCAGAGACTTCAGAACAATGGAAGAGTTTTGGAGAAAAAGATCAGCTGGTCACAGACAAGGAATGTGAAAGTGAGACTTGTTGGAACAAGGATCCAGTGGTGGAATACAGGGAAGAGCAGCATGCAGCATAAGCAAGCATTGGTTGGATAGCAGCAGCTGCAGAATGAGATAGTTCTCTGCCTTCTGTATTTATATGCATCCTCACACATCCACAAACCTCTCCACCTAAAAGCAGGGAGTAGATACCTTGTAAGGAGACCAGACTCTCTACTCTCTGCACAACAGTTTCCTCCCATCAGCAACAAAAACCTTTGTCCCATTGAGCTTATCACCTCCCATTCCCCTTCTCTCACTACAGCTTTTCCCCCTTCTTGCTCCCATGGTAGCCTTCTAACACACATGAAAATCCTTTGGAAAAATTGTTGTTTTTAACAGCCCTAGAGCTGTGCTACTGAAGCCTGCCCTTCCTTGTCTAGTAAGTACAGAGCTCCTCAAGAAGTGGAGACACAGCTGTCCCTCTGGCATGACTGATGGAATACACTCTTGTGTATGGCATGTATGTGTGGCACAATTGCTTAAGAGGAGAAAATAGAAGGGAAGTGTATAAAACAGAAAAAAAAAAAAAAAAAAACAAAAATCAAACCAAAACCAAGCTTTACAANGCTTAAGAGGAAAAAATAGAAGGGAAGTGTATAAAACAGAAAAAAAAAAAAAAAAAAACAAACATGCAACCAAAACCAAGTCTGTACAGTCAACCAGACAGTAAGTTCTGCACATACACAGACCATGCCTGAGCCTGAGCCACCCAGCTGTCTGCCACAACTGACAAGCAACTGAATCATGAGAGCAACACAAGAAAACCCTCAGGACAGAAAGAAGCCAGGGGGGTAACAAAAATGGGAAAGGGAGTAGAAGTAACAATGGGACAGGCACTATTTTCCCTGAGGCTCAGCTTCTGGACATCTCAATTCCAGTTTTAAGAACTGCTAAACAAGAGGTTTCTTCCAAAATCTACAACCTAACCCCAGGCTTTTAGGTGTCACCATCTGCTGCTGAGGGCAATGGAATGAATTAGAAGCTCAGTAGGAAATTTTGCATATAGCTCTCTTCCCATGTTAACTGAAGACACTAATACTGTGGAACAGGATTTCAGCACTGCTAATGACTCACCCTGTGGGTGATGGTGCACTGCTCTAGACTTTAATTCCAGGAATCTGGGAACTTGCACAGATTTGAAAAGCAATATATTATTTTAAGGTTAAATCAGGAGTCAAAAAATAGCAGATTTAAGGTAGAATTCTTTTGTGCAATTAAATTTACTACAGAGGAAGGAATTTGAATTGCCCTAATTCTCATTAGGGCAAAGCATTTTCAGATATTAATGTACTCAATCTGAAAAATCTTTTGTTTTTCTCTAAGAATCCAGGTTTTCTAAAACTTATCAGTAAGTGAGCACCAGAAGTCATCTGAAGCTAGAAGCAGCAACTTAGGTAAGTGATGAAACCATGCAAACCCACCACATGGGTGCTTTACCTACTAGTTACAGTGTTTATCCCACATTTGTGTTCATAAACAGGCCTAAAGAATCAAATTTGGCATTTATGTTAGAATAATCAGGAAAGATACTTTCTTACTGTTACCCCTTCTGTGGCAGAGATGGTCATCCTCACCCTACGGACTAGGAATTAATATATTCACAAGACCAAGAGCAATGTGTTTCACCCACCTACCAAAAAACAATTCCCAGGTAGAGAACTACTGCAGTTTTCCCAAGGGACACTCCCAGCTCTGCCCTCAGACCTTCAGGGACTCCTGTCACCTTACTTGTTCCTTACACTGGAGTGCATTTACCCACCTGGCACTAGCACCCAGCACAATTCCAGCTGGGACTTGCTTGCTGAAGACAGTTGTGTGCTCACCACTTGTAAGCAATGCCTTTCCTTGCTCTCCAGGGCACCTCAGAGGTAATTTTCCCAAAGGCCAGGGAAGCACACTGGCCAAAAGAGCAAACTAAAGAAACTGGAGCAAGATATTACTCTAGATCACATCCTTGTACAAATTCTCTAGTTTTAAGTAACCAGTTTCCATTACAAGTATTCCTACCTTAAAACACAGAAGACTGGGAGAATGAGCTAGCTTAATTTATGTGTTATTTTGTCAAGCATTTCCCTCTCAGGCTGTTTATCAGAGATTGGTATTCTTTTTACCTTAATGCAAACATCTGTTCTCCACTCACCATTAGCTGTTTTTTGGGTTTTATGAGCTTGGGGTTTTTTTTGCAAGTGGAAAAACCATGCCACAGCACTTAACCCTCCTCCATATACATCTCTCTGCTCCTGCAGCTAAATGTGGCAAAATCTGTTCATATTCTGAATTAAAATGCAGAGCTGTAGGTTCTGAGCCTGGCTGATGCTGAGGCTGGTGGTGCCCACACATTCACATCCAGAAGGGAAGGGCTGAAGTCCATCAGCAAGGACACAGCAGAACCAGGACTCCAGACACCTGGGCTCTGAGCAGCTGCTCTCCCTCTACTCTTCTGACCAGACAGTGCAAAAAGGACCACTCATGTAGCAAATGTTGAGCAATCCCACTAAGCAGAGGTTTTAAACCATGTCAGTAACACCATGTGCAAATGCAAACACCTGAAAGAAGTAATCAAGCACCAGAAGGAGAGAAATATTGTAGAAATCAGCAAAGCATGGTTCATTACTTTATTGTGGCCAGGAAGCAGGACTGATTTTAGAGTATGCTAATAGCAGTAGTCTATGTAAAAAATACTAGAGAGCCTCCCTGACTCACCAAGAGCTGCAAGGTCTCTAAAGGAGTTACAGCCCCCTCAAACACCACACAGTGCAGAGCTGCTGAGTCTAGAGAAACAAGGTCAGAGATCCCACTTCTCCTAGACTGCTCTGGAAGAGCATCATTTGCTTAGTCCAACAAAGCACAGGCTGAAGGGATACACTGACACAAGTCTTCTAAATTACAAGCTATGAGTAGGACTGATGACTAAAGGCAGAGAGCTAATTTTTTTACTAGAGAAAATTTAGGATGGAGACTTGGAAACATTACATGGCAAATATGAAAAGATAAAGCCATACATGCTGGAGCACAGTACTTCTGGGAAGTACAGACAGGATTAGGACACTTGCATCAGACTCTTCTCTGAGCCACTCTTCAGTGCAGTAACCCTTCAGAAGCACTTTGCAAACAGCCATACAAGAAAACTACACATGCTTGAGTTCAGGCTGCACATTTCACTTGAGCCACCAGGATCACAAGTTAGTTTACAAGCAGGCTGGCATATTTTCACAAACTCTTAACATTACCTTTCAGGTTAACAAGTGCCATGCTTTATTTCATACAAGGGCAGAGTCCAGAATTGAGAACAAGGCCAGAAAACCTTCACCATGGATCTGAAGTGCTGAAGATGATAAATCCCTGAGTAAGTGATTCAGCTAAACAACGAGAGGTAACCAAAAGCTCCCCCCAAAGCTCTGCACACCCCAGCCAAGCACTCATGCACAGGGAAAACAAGGAGCTGGGCAGAGCCTCTCCTCTCACGTCCTGCAGGGAGAGGTTGAAACTCCCTTCCCCTCTACTTCCCTACTGACTACACCCTCATCACACACTGCTCCAGGGAGGCTGTTTAAATCTGCAACAGCGCATTGTGAAATGTCGAGTATCTATCACTGCACATTGTGAAACACCTGCAAAGCAAGTCTGCACTCACTTGTGCAGCAGGGATTAAAACTTGCTGCAGAAAACTAAGAAGCTTCAAGGTAAGAACTATTTCACTCGATGCCAAGGAGTTTGAAAACCGACACTGATTGTAAAAGCTGCTCAAAGTCGTTAACAAGTTAGCACCTGGTCAGCAGTGAGGTGAATGTCCTCTGTATGGAGCTATGAAATTGCAACTAAAAGAATTTGCCATCTGACTTATTTCATTGAGGATACCCCAAGAACTTTATAAGGATCAGGGTCTGTTTCACAAGACACCATTACTAGGGACCACAGAAAGCATAATATTATGGATGGAATCTAACTCAAACCATTTGCAAGCACAAAATCCAGCTAGTCACTTCTTCCCCTTGGCATGAGCATCACATTAATAATTTTATTAATTTAATAATATTATTGCTAAGGCCTGATTTATAGAGCTTGTTGTTATCTCAGCTTACTAGTCAACAAGAGTTTGGGAAGTGCTCTCATATTCTTAGTTTTTAAAAGACCTGACTCTACAGACACAAGTAAGTATCTACTCCTCTGCTCATATACTCAGTTATATACATTTTTCAGGCCTCCCTCAATGGCCCTGACACCCAAGTTGCTATTTTTAGATGCCAGATTACACATAGCCCTTGTTAAGTCAAAGAAGCCAACAAGGCAGAGAGGGTCACCCAGCTCACTGCTTGCTGCTGCTGCTCAAAGAAGTTTTTGTTAAATAATGGTTTAAGACTGAATAAGGGGGTTCTGTTCAAAGTCAAATTACAGAAAGTTAGAGGCAGTTGAGAGCACCATCCTGATTAACGACCTCTCATGAATTCTTTTTTTAAGAAATCTAGAGCAAATTGCCCACATTTAGTTAATTTTGCATGTTAGTGAATAAACTCCAAGAAGCTTAATTAAGGCAAGTTCATCTTCACAAACGTTTGTTGGCCCAAATACAACCATACAGCTGTATTCACCACATGAGAAAGTATCACCACTATCAGGCATCTTGTAACCACTAAATGTACAATTATTCAACCATGACTCTATCAAAGGCACTGGGGGAAGAAGTGGATGCTTTTCTAAGCCACTGTGAGGTTTGAAAGAAAGCAGGATTTTTCTTCAAGTGTTATATGGCAAATCACACAGCCAAAATAAACTTTGTTTCCAGTTAACACATTGCTTCAGCTACAGCAAATTGGGGGAAAAAACCCACATTTATCATCAAAATATTTGCAATGTTGAGACAGGGAAAAAAGAAACAAAAAGTTTAAGTATCCACACAACCAAGCAGTTAAATGCTTTAGAGCACCAGATCAATCCAACTTGCACTGACAGTGTGTTTTGAATATACAGTTGATTATCTACATATATTGAATTGGTCTGATCACACAACTGACCCTGCTCCAAACAGGAGGTTGGACTACAAGCCTCCTGAGGTCCCTCCCAGTCTAAATTACCATAGGATTTTGAATTCATTTTGCCAAGTTACTGAAGGGAAGGAGCAGAAAAACGATTTCATGTTTTCCAGAAAAAGAGGCGGCTTCCTAAAATAGGAGACACGGCAACTCTCCAAATGGGAGCTCTAACAGCAGCAGACAGTTCCCTGCTCCAGACACTCTGTACTCCAGAATACACCCAATTTTCAATGGCAGAGAAGCAAGGTGGCTGCCTGCCACTACCATCAATGGGAGAAGAACAGGACTCTCATCCAACCTAAGGAAACACCACTACGGATCACAACAATCAGCACTACCAGCAGACCTGTCTGCCTACAGGAAGGCAGGGGAACAGCCACATCTTGGCTGTATTCTTGGTGCATTCAGAATGACTCCTTGGCACTCTGGTCCAGTTGAGTCTGTGGTTTATTTAGCTACATTGTTTTTCAGTCATGGGAGCTGTTATTCTTAGCTTCTTTTACCAACTTATGAGGCACATCAAAGGTGGAACATTCAACACAGGAGTTTTCACTGTACACTCTCTCAAGATGCACCCAGAAATCTCACATTGAGACATCCACCCAGCTTCCAAACTGTACTTCACTGTACAGTAGCCAAAACCAAGCCAGATGCAAACTATACAGAGAGAAAACCAGAAAAGCTGCATACAGACCTTCACACATAATTGTGACTGTAGAAAAACTTCTTGTCAAAAGAGGTGCTATTTCAAGTAGTACACACCTAATTTTCCCAGGGTACATTATCAGTTCACATAGTTGTTATTCACTTCTTCTCATATCCCCTCCTTCTAAATACCAGCAAATTAGACAAAGCACAGACAGAAATAATTGCATATATGCATCCAAAAAAACCTCTGAGAAAACAAGAAAAGAATTTGCAGCCCAATTTCAGACATGCAGAAGAGTTAAAGGGCAGTAAGAAGTCCTTCCAAAAGGACTTGTGTTTTAGGGCTTTTGTAAAGTTGCATTCTAGTTGTGCACTAGAAAGAATACATTGACACAGTAACTACAGCAGCCAATTAGCATCAAAACCACTGGTTTTTACAATACCAGGAAAAAAGGAAATGCACTTCTTCCTACAATATGACTTAGTAATTTGCTAATTCTCAAGGTGACCCAACATATCTGCAGCTGTGCCTCCATCCTCCTTTCCAGGAGAGAAAGCAGAGAGCCTGCTCAGCCACAATGTACTTCAGGGCAAACCAGCCCCGTGCTTATTCAGACTAAGAGAACCTCTCCTCCTTTCAGCTGGAGACTACAGCAGCTGTTCCAATAAAGCAGCATCTCACCTGCATCAGCTGCACACACAGGACACACAACAGCTAACTCACGATGGCCACACGTCTTCCTACAGTGACAGCAGGCATCATCACCCTGTTCCTCCATCCTCCTTGACACTGCAGCAGTGCTCCCACTTCAGAGCAGAGCAAGAAACAGGGAACTCAGCTCTGCTGCCAGTGCTGCTCTTCCTGCTTGCCTTGAAGATCACAATCGTGGCAGAGAAAGAACAGTTTCTGTGAGCAGCCATCGGCCACACACAGTGGCCTGCTGCTGCCTGCTCTTGTACAAAACAGTGAGAGAGGACATTTGCACCGCAGCTCTCTGGATGTTTCAGGATGTGGGAAGATCTGCTGTCTACAGTTTGTGGTTACAGCTGATAAGCTGGCATTTGCCTCAAGCACTGCAAACTTCAATGTTTGAAACAATGCAAAACAAGCTCAAGTGGCAACCAAGACTCCTGTGATGCACCACAAGTCAGCAGGCAACTGATAATGCAGTAATATATTCAAAACCACCATCAGAAAGTCAAAGAGGGTTTGGGTGTCCTGTGCCAGCCATATCTTTAGGAGGCACAATAACTCTCCAGCTGAAGGGAAGACCTGGGCCTTAGTTATTTGTGTGTAAAACTGTAACTTAGCTAAGGCAGGGCTGCTGCACTTGAAGCCTGTGCACACAGGACCCAGGACATGCTCTGGCCTTATGTATGATGCCAGTTCCCTGCTGGTTCCCTGGTGTCTCACACAAGCAGACACTCGGCTACCCAGCCATAAGTTCACAGACAAGTTCTGTGCTGGCTGCAGCACAGCTTATGGAGGAGTACAGCCACAAGCCCAGCAATCGACCAGCTTGTTGCAGGGCTGCTCTGCCTACAGGTCTGACACCTGGGAGCAGCTGCAGCAGCTGAGCACTTGATGTCCTCCTACTCCCCTTGAGGGAAGGGAGTATCTTTTGCAGCCTTTAAACTATCATCTCATCTTAAACTCGCACCTTAAAATTGCACTACGATTATTTTTGTGCCCCACCTTATCAATTCCCAATCAGGCACAGGACTTGCCCTTCCCACTGACTGTTCCAAGAATGGATTTGAAAATTCCCTTAGCCTGACCTATTATTACACAACCCCTTTCTATTGCCTCATCATTACTTAAAGGCCGCGGGGGCAGACTCAGATGGAAGAAACTGCCTTTCCCCAGCGTGGCTCCTGCGACCAGGGACTGAAGTACTGAGAAAAGTTGGAGCAGCGCAGCACTGAAAGCACCCCGGTAACAGCCTCTGCCGTACTTCACAGCGCTCCTGAATGCCGGG
>VZRX01016036.1:47263-58766 GCA_013398075.1 Notiomystis cincta | reverse complement strand
TGCCGCCATTGGCCGGCGGGCGTGACCGTCACCCGGGCTCCGCACTTCGATTGGCCGCACCGCGCGGGGACCGCGCAGCATTGGCGAAAGGCCGGGCCGCTGCTGCCGCCCCACTGACGTCATATGAGCCCATTCATAAAATGCTCGGGCTCCGCCTCGCACTCGAATGTGTCCCTCGGTTCCCCTCCCCCAGCCCCGCACTGCGCTCGCCCACGGACCGCGCTGTGATCGCCGCGGCTCGCCAGGGCTCGGCAGGGCCCCCTGGGCACCGGGAACCGCACCGGGGAAAGTCCATCCCGGGGAAAGCGGGGCCGGGCACCACAGCCCGGCTGCCGCTGCACCCCGCGCCCGGCGGGGCTGGCAGCGCTGTCCCGCCTGACCGGCCTCGAGCTGTCCTCCCCGACAAGATCCGGGGTGAGCGGAGGCTCCCTGAAGTGTTTCCCCTGAGCTGAGCGCTCGTTGTGCCGCGCCTGGCCTTGCCCTGCCCGTTTGACGGGAGCTCTCTGCCAGAGCCCCACCGCGGCGGATCAGGAACGCCTGGACCGGGGAGAAGGGTGGGAGACCCCTCTGAAATGGCACCCACGCTTCCATGGTGGCCAAAGGCACACAAACCTCCGCTGCCCCGGGCCCCACCTGCAGGCACTGGCTGGGGCCGTGCCACCCCTACCTCACATACGGGCCCGGGGCTTTCCCTCCCGGGCGGGAGCCTGGCATGCAGAGGAGCTGGGACAGTGTAGCTGTGGGAGGCCGAAGCCCTGAATCAGCTCACTGTAGAGATGTGTATACCAACAGGTGGAGCGGCAGCAGTGGCTGAGGAACACAGGAAATCACTGGCGGCGGTTTGGTGTGAGGTGTTGGTCAATTAAAATGTCAAAGACCAGCTGAGGCAGAGGGGACAGCAGTTTTTAAAGAGAGCCTCTTGCAACTTTCAGTGCCAACGTTTTATTCTAGAAAACAAGCCTTTTATACCATTTATTTGGTAATGACCTTAGTTCAAGCAGTAAGAAACCTTCTCTAGATGAGTTTTTTTGGAGACCCGCACCCATCTGAGTTGTTACCAAGTAGCGTAGGCGACAGCCTTAATGTTGCCTTTTCCTCCTCTGCTGGACTGCAGCCACGGTGCCTCACCCACTCCTTTCCTTGCCACACACCAAGCCCATGGCAAATGCAGCCTCCAGGGGCAAAATGGCCAAACCCTGGCACGCCCCAGGCCTGCCTTCCCCTCGCAGATCCACTCCTGCAGACCACTTACTGCAACTCAGTGGGTTTACAAGTGTTCTACCACTTCTCTTCCCTCATCCCATTCCACATTTCCTAACCTTTGCCTGCTTCAGAGTTTGGAAAGAGCTCATGTAAGGCGCCACCTTACTTATTTTAACAGGTAAGCAGTACCTGAGTGTTGCACCTTGAGGCCACAACCTGAGCATGGTGCCACGTGAATGCAGCTACAGGCTCTACTGCCACCCCAAAGCTCTCCTTTAAAAACAAGACACGTTTGTATGACATCCACAACCCTGAGATACCTGAGGTTGCACTTTATGACCTTTCATCTATGCTAAGGGAAACAAGACTAAAGAAATTGAATGAGAATTTGCTGTGATAGGTTTATCCCTTTTATTGGTTTAATAAAAATAAATGTTTGTTACATTTCCTGTTGTTAAATATATATACACAAAATAGCTTTTCACTCAAAACCACATAATTAATAGAAATCAAAAGCTTCTGCTCATAATCTGCTTGTGGGAAACAAATTCATAGTGGGATTCAAATTTCACTGGATTCAACAACAGACTGTCTGCACTGATGTCAATCAAAGGCATGAAACTGTCATACACTTTGCAATGAAAAATTAGTCAAGTCACTGTCTGATTGGCTGACCTATAGCTGTACAGTTGATTTTTAGAAATTAATCTTTATTGTAAGTAGTTGTATCAGACCTAATAGGAGGGAACATGTCACAGGATTTTGTTCTATTCCACAACAGGAAACATCCATCCTTCCATCCCCATGGTGAATTAGTTAATTTTTAAAATTTTTTTGTTTTCCTTTTGTCAATCACTTGTGAGAGGTGACACTGCAGAGGACCCAGCTCTCACCAAGTTTTGTTCCTGCATATTTCCCAGGAGAGCCCACCTGTTGCTTACTGGACACCATTTTTAGAATAGTGTGATATGCTTGGGCTAACTCCTGCAGTCATTACACAAGGAAAATCCTCACAGGCCTCACCAAGTGTGTAGTACACATAACACCCTCCAAAGACAGGACTTTGATTACAAAAAAGTGCAAAATGCTGGGATAATTTTCCTCCTGTTCCATACCAGCCTTTCCTTAATTTGTAAATCAATTTTAATCTGCATAGAGAATCTTGGCATTTCTGCATAAACACTTGTGTGTTAGAAAGAAACTACATTGTTACAGCAAAGGAAAAGAACAGAGTTAATCAGAGGGAGGTTGAGTGCCACTCCTCATTGGGATCATAGGGCAATTGTTAGATAGAACATGCACTTGCTGTGGCCACATCACACTATTTTCTTCTATTGGCTGTCAAGGCAGTTCTCATCTGTTCCATTTTTGCAGAGTAAATGACACACTGCTGATCCCCACTCCTTTGTCTTCCAGAGGGTGGGCAGATAGGGCACAAGCATCTGGAAAGAGAGAAGGTAGAAAAGAGATCTACTACAAGTCAAAGACAACACAAGAGCTGAAGCAAAGGGTGGAAGGTAACAGTGGTCATCAGAGTCACCAAGTGTTGAGAGCAGAAGTGGACTGGGCAGCTGGACAGTGCATGTAGAGGCTGGAGGAAAGGAGGTGAGTGTTGGGCAACCTGCTGAAGGGAGCAGGCAACTTCCTACTGGACACTCATATAAGCTGCACTGCAGTTACCAGGGGATGCTGCCAATTACAAAAGGGTCAGAAATAGGGAAGGAAGCACATGGGTGCTCTGAAAGATTTGTTGAGCTCTGTCAGAGTCTACTCATTGTTTATCACAACATCTTCTGCCCAATGCACTGCAGTTGTGCTGCTCCTCTTGTCTGAACAACCTTCTTGTTGCAGGTCAGGACAGAACCTGCCCCACTGTTCTCTCAGGGGGACTGATAAACCCCTTGACAGAGAAGCACAGACACAGCAAGGCAGTCCTCTAGTTTTTTTGTGTTAAAAAAATCATACTGGTTATTCAAAAGTGTTGCTATTTTTTATGCTACCCTGCTCGGAGAGAAAGGCAGTCCTCTGAGAGGCTTACAGTCTACATTTAGAAGAAGATGAGTCACAGGCAGGGAAAGGGACTCACTGGAAAGGAAAGAATTATACAAAGGTCAAATGAGGGGTTTTGCATCTCTTGCTTATGGGCATCACACATTCCTGAGCAACAGGCATACCCCCCTTCCCAGGGTTAATCCCAGCACTCTCCTGAGCTTTGCAGGTCTGTTCCCATTTGCCGTCAGCTGCTGCAAATCCCAAGGGGGCACCCAGCGGGCTGAGCTGGTGGAACAGACAGGCATTTTGAGTGTGCTCACACTCCACATGCAGACACATGTGTATGAGGATACCTTCCAGGGCCCCAGAGATCCGCATTTCCACTGCCTCTTCTACCAGCTCAGGCCTGTAGTCAGTTCCAGATGACTGCAGATGCAATCTGGGTCAGGGCACTGATGCAAGTCTCAGCCAAGCCACAGCCTGGCTACGTTGCTCCATCATATGGATCGTGGCCAAGCTGCACAGCAGACCACAGGAGAGACGAAAGAGCAGCTTTTAGGAAAGCTAAAGGAGTGGAGACATGCATGGCTAAAAAATGCAACAATAAGGAATAAAAAATAAGGATCTAGAACTATATAGATGACAACAGCAAAAGGAGACAATGGAAACAAAAATATAGTACAGGAGCAATAAAACACAATGAATAGAGGATAAAAGAGCACCCAATAAGAAGAAACATTTGATTTTTATTATGAAGTTTTTCTGTGACATTGCTGCCACGAGTACCTCCCAAGCAATACACATCTCAGTGAGACCACACTCCCATGTCTCACACATACACACTCTCTCCTGCCCTGCTCTCCTGGAACCTGAGGAAAACACCTCTCACTACAAGCGCACAGGTGAGAACCCAAGAGAGTCACTCACTGTCCCCACAGTGAGACATGTGGCTCAGGGGGTCTCAGCACTCAGGAGCCTCAGCACTGGGATCCACTCCTCAGCCCAACCTGCCCAGTGCAGCCAGCAATGCTGCAACCCAGAGAGAGGGCAGGGGCACTGCTGGTTATTTGTGATGTGTCACGTTTTTGCCTGCCACTGAGCAGTGTAGTCATTTGTTTCATTAAATGGCATTCTTGTACCCAGCGCTAATTTTATCCCTTTACAAATATGTTTTTCACTCCAGCAACTCAAGAGCAGCTCTCCCCCCTGTACAGTCATTCTGCTCTCATGCCGCTCTTACCATTACTCACACTTATTGCAGTGAGGCCAGATTCAATAAAGGGCCTGGCTGCTGCGGTGCTGAGCACTGCAGTGTGTCTTTGCCTAAATCCACAGCCCCAAATTATAGAGACCCTGCCCCAGTGCACACTGAAGGCAAAAATTAGAATACCTAAGAATGTAATCTTCATTGGCCATCCTGGTAAGATCTCTACAGGAACCATTCAGACATGCCAACAAATCTCTCAATACACCTCATCAACTGCTGAGTTGATTGTAATGCTGGGGTGAGGCAAGATAACTTGTGTGGAATTCCAGATCCTCAGCCCTTCCTTAGGCACCTACTCCATCTCCTTGCAGGAGTCATGGTACCCCTCTGAGTCCATACACTATTTGGCACTCAGCCAGAAATTCAGGTTTCCCTCCTCTGCCTGAAAGGGCAGAAAAGTGCTTTAACAGCATGGCACAGGTGTGCAGGGTGAGGTGATTTTGGTTGAAGCTGTTGCACATCACACAGAATCATCATATCACAGAACCATAGAATGGCCTGGGTTGGAAGGGACATTAAAGATTATCTACTTTCAATTCTCTTGCCATGGGCAAGGATGCCTTTCACAAGGCCAGGTTTCTCTGAGCCCCACCCAAGATGGTCTTGGATATTCACAGGGATGGAGCATCCACAACTTCTCTGGGCAACCTATTCCAGTGCCTCAGTAAGGAATTTCTTCCAGTAACTGTTTTTCTTTCAGCTGTAATGATGGGAGGGAAAGCCAGTGGGACTGGAGGGGCTGGGTCAGACATTCTCAGCCCCTTCCTGTGCATACATCTTAAGCTTATGTTAAAGTGGTGTATTTGGGCAACTCTAGAAGCAGGTATTTCTGTAACCCTCCTCCCTCCTGGCATGCTACACATGAAGCAGGTGCTGGGGGATCCATGGTTCAGACTTGGCCCTTGCCAGCTGGCTCTCACTGTCAGCCCCTGCAGCACAGGACTCCTGTGGGCCTAACATAAGGCACCTCGAGCTTGCAGGAACGAGGGAGCCAGAGAACAGCAGGCTGAGAGAAAGGGACAGAATTGGTAACATTAAGTGCCATAATAAATAACCAACTAAGCACAAATTTTGATTGATGTGTCACTCATCTGCAATTGCACACTTTTAAGTACAGTTTCTAGGAAAAGGACAGAAACCTGCAAACACAGGGTAGCTGTGAAACTCAAGTCTTAGCTTTGAAACTGAATTGTTCAGGCATTTTAGGTTACACATTTAGCATTGTGTAACAGCTATACACTCCTTGCTTCTCAAATAAACCTTGGGCATCAGCAACCTGTCCTGCTTCAGGGAACAAAGTCCCAAATTTCTCAAAAACAAAACACTCCAGGCAAATGTAACAATGGAAGACAAACAACCTAAAACCAAACAGTAGCTGGTATATTAACTAGCTGAATCTATAGACTGTAAGTTTAACATGCCATGCAGATGTACACAGCTCTCTATGAGAAGGTCTGTTCAGTTTCCCTTACAAACAGGAAACGATACAAATGGTACTACAAACTTCTAGTACTGGAGACAGGGATTTTTCTCTTTTACCTACTATGGATTTACAAATGAGTCTCCTGTAAAATCTCAAAACTCCTCTTTTTGTTGCCATTCCCTGTTTAGAGTTCTCAGAAGTGATTGCAATGGGGAGCTCTAGATCCTCTTATCATGCAAAACAAGGAGAGGCTTAGTAGGACATGCATATAAAGTGGGGGTTGGGTTTTATAATCACCAGCAACATTGGAAATCAAGGACTAGTCAAAAAAAAAAAATTAATAGTTGTGCATGCTGCAAATCCAAGTGCAGCATATGTTTACTGGAGACATAATATGGTCATGGCAATAGATCAGACTTTTTCAATCCTACGACCCACTGAAATATATTGATTTTGAGCTAAAAATATCATCTGTAGAAATGAAATCCTGTGTGCTTATTGTTTAATCTTTGATGACTCTTCCACCTAGTTTTGTAACTGTAGATAAGCGATACAGACACTTGTCCACATAAAATTAACAAAGTTCAGGAATGCACTGCCAACACTCAGTGTCACTTTGCATGATACATTCACTTTCAGACCCCCGATGATGGACTACATTTGGTAATAAATCTCTGCCTTCTCATCCTCTTTAAAAAATCTGCAGTCCTCAAATGTCTCCTTAAAGATCCACACGCCAGACAGTTCTGGTGCCCCTGCCAAAACCCAGTACTTGCAGAAGACTTTGTTTTGACTACTGCCAGTATTTCACCAACATGGATTCCACTTTGAATGCCTGTTAAACACAATGTATCATTCCTAGAGGAAATGTGATGGCAGAAAGGTCAATTAGAACCCTACCAGAGACAGAAGTTGAGAGCAAAAGAAGTATCTCAGATTCCTATCAATCTTTAAATCCCAATTATGCATCTGTATATTTTTCATCAAATTCTCCATATTTCTTTAAAATGTTTTGCTTCCAGACTTGCTAAAGACTTCTACCATTGAAGTTTTAACCATTAAAGCTGGCATTTCAAAACCACCATTGTTTAAAAACAACGTAGGACCAGAGACACCATAATAATGTTTCTACTCAAAAGGCCATCTGTTCAAGGTGTGTAAAATGCTATCCCCTTCTGGAGACTTCAGTGGAAATCTGAAGATTCACAGCAGCAATGGCCTGGCTCCAAAGTATTCCTACAAAAAACAATTAAAACCAAGAAAGAGCAACAAAAAAAACCAACCCAAAAAATGCTGCTGCAGGCTGCAGTGAACCCTCCCTTTCTGAGTCCACTGCTACCAAACCAAGCCCTGCCATACTCTGATTTTGTTCAGTGTGTAGGTTTTCAGTACTTCTATATATTGATCCCCTGTTACTTCGGCTTATCAGCCAGCACCAGCAGCAAAGCAGGTGCATGTTTATACATACAGGTGTCTGAGCATACATGTGCACACATTCCCCCAGACCTGGTCACAGAAAAACAGCCAGTGAATGGATCTGGCCTGCTCTTAGTGGCAGCAGTAACACCTTATTTTTGTTTAATACTAAAATAGGAGTGTTTTGCTTTTGTTATTGAGTCACGCAAATGTCATTATCAGCCCCATCACATGAATGCTGCTCACTGCCATGACTTTGCTCCCCAGTCAGTGTTATTTCAAGAAGGATAATAGAGCACACGAGGACTAGAAACAAGTGACACCCGTGGAAGTGCCTCTTGTCTGGCAGAAAGCCTTGTAGGATGACATGGGCAAATAAGGTCAGAAAATTGCTCTTTGCTGAAGGCCTAACACAGTGTTCCTACCATTTCAATGGGAAGTCCACGACTTCCTTCCAATTCAAAAAGGTCAAGAAAAGAACAAGAGAAAGAACCTGCTATGAATAGGAATGACTTTCTTTAAAGACTCAGACTCATGATGGAAGAAGACAATAACTTTCAGGAATCTGGGTTAAATAGCAACTAAGCATGTTTCATTCCACACTCATACCATCACTCTGTGCTCACACCTCTGCCCTGTAAGCTTCAGGATAAATGTCTGTAGCTCAAATCCCACTTTACAGAAAAAAAGTACAAGAAACCATTTAGAAATAATACTTTCTTTCCTTTGTCTTTCTTCCTAGTCTTTCATACTGTCTCATACCAAATGAGCCTTCCATTTTCATGACTTGTTCACCTCTAGGCATATGAAGGAAGTTTAATTCTCATAATCAATTCACTTCTTTGCTTCAGCAACTGTTGAAAGTGCCAGTGGTATAGCACTTAATGCATAAACTGATGATTGGATTGATTCTATCACTTAGTTTTCTATTGACCACTGAACAGGAAGTTACCTCCTTAAAACATATTATTTCTCTTTGAATAACCTGCTACAGCTGTGGACTGAAAAATAAAATTAAAATGGATGACTGAGCAATGATTGCTTAACTCCCTGCCCTGTGGAGATTTCCCAAAAGCCAAAATGCCAAGTAAAAATCTAAACTGTCTGCCTAGAGGACAGCAGCCCTGCTGAAAAGTAATGTTCTTTAATCTTTAGATTCTTCTGTTAACTCTTCAGTAGTAAGTGTTTTATGTAAAAAATATATAGTCCAAAAGGCAGGGGGAAAAAAAGGACACAAGGTCTCATATAACATCCCAAGGAAGGTGATTATACATACATTTTAGAATGCAACATTGTCTTGGCCTAAATGCCTAAAAAATTACCTACAAACAGCCCATCCAGGCACAAGAAGTCAGGTAGCACTGCATGAATGCAGCCACAGTGTCCAAACCAAACACACAGTTCAGAGCAAGCACAACCAAACTACCCTGCTGCTATAAAGAGGCATATTAAAAGGACATTAGTATGACAAAAACCAGCAGCACTTTCAAATTGGACCCACTGTAAATGAACATATCCATCTCAGAATCCATTGATACACAAGAACTATGGGAGGGGTTATCCAGGATTCCGGAGTCAAATTCCCCACTACTATGCAGAACACAACACTGATGTTCTTTCCTGGATATATCCAACTTCCTTCTAAAAGAAATTTAAACTTCTTTCTCCACTCCAGAATATCATTAGTCTGATAGTGCTGCAATTTCCAGCAAAGTCTACCCATTATCCCTTTTACACACATTTGTTTTGCTTTATTCTAATCTTGAGCTCATATAATTATTTTCCTTCCTTACATAACAGTGTAATTGTCACTTCTGTGTTTTTCTGTTAAGCCTCTCTATTCCTCTTAACATCCATGTGGTCCTTTTCTGCATCTGTTCCACCCATCTGTTTGAACCCATTTATCTGAATGTGGGTGAGAGCTGGGCTCCAGATAAGGCCTTACAAATGCCATATACTAACATTTTCTATATGTACAGAAATCCATCCCTTAACACTTTCTAGGACACTATTTTTTTTATTTTCTCAGCCACATCACATGCTATCATTCTGCTGCTGACTATTACACCAACTACCAACTTATCACTGAAGCAATGAACTCTTCCAGAATAAATTGTGATCAGTTTCTATTTGCATCACTAAATCTCATGTAATTCTATTAATCTCAGTTTTGGTTCATCTTGTCAGCACAAGGACATTCCAATCCTCCTCTCTATCAATACAGTCCACCAGGTTTGTGTTGTAGGATTTTATCTCTGTTGTACTTTTTCACTGGTGTCACTGAGGAAAGAATTCCAATAGTCTTCAAAAACTCCAGTTTGCAGCTTTCTTTCCATCAGTATTGTCTCTTTCCACCTATTATCTGTCAGTTCATTCCAAAGTCACCTTAGAATGCAATTAATCCAAATTTTCTCTGTTTCTCTGTTTTCTATGATTTCCTCACATGGCACAGTTATCCAAGTTTCCTCACAATGAAACATAAGGTAACAAGATAGTCTGGGACAGTCTTTGTTTCCTAAAACTACTGCATTTCATCCCACCTTTAATTTCTCTGTGATCTTATTTTGTCCTTCAAAAACTGTACTACAGCAAAGTGCTCAACAGCTGCCAGATTAGATCACCTCTATTAGTAATCTTGTCTTTCCTTGGGGTACCCTCAACTATTTGACCCCCTTTACCCCCACTGAAGGGTAGATTATACATTTTTGGGAAGGGGATATATTGTATTTATTGTGCTAGAGCACAACTGCAGTGCTAATGCATTGCCACTGAAATAAGAAAACAGAATCCAGGAAAACCTATCTACTATTGCAAAACTGGAAAAGCAATGGTTAGAATGTACCATAGTATAGACCATGCACTAACAAGTTTAAAACCCATTACAATTACAACACATTAGAAGCAACCCTTGCCTTGATCTTTTCTGCTTTATTTTGTTCTGGACTTGCTGATTTTATATTTCAAGCCATCTTCACCAGCTTTGCTCTCCAAGTCCACACCACCAGAGGTTATAATGCTGGCATTTAAGACAGTTATCCCTTTTCTGTGGCTACTCAACAATTTCTTTATAAGCAAAACATTTTTTCCTCCAGTAGAACAATACCTTCCCATGAAAAAAACCCATGTATTTGGCTTCTTTGATTTCTTTCTTCTGAGAACCATCTATGTATACTTTAAGAACTGTATTTCAGGTGGTATCATTGGCAAAATCTGATGTGCTTTCTGACACAAAAATGTTTGTAGAGTTCTTCACATACCTCTCACAGAAACCAAGCAATAGAAAACAAGCTTACTATGGCATATTTCCCTTTTTATGTTGTTTGAGCTCAACAGTGTAATTTTCTTTGCACTTTATTTATTAGTTAACAAATAAATTTGTCTTCTTCTGAATCTCAAGAGGATTACTATTAGCAAGGAAAATAACCTAACAAGAATCTTTCCATTCCCAAGAGAAGTTTAAGCATGCTCAGCCCCAAGTTCAGCTGACTGTGGATGCATGACACCACTGTCTTTCAAGATCTACTTCCAAAACGTAAGGAGGAAAACAAAAATACACAAGCAAAACTTACTAAATTCACTTCTGATTTATTATTTGTCATTCTTTTGATACAGAGTAACTTATCTCTAGTTAATTAACGCGTTACTTTAAAATATCAGAAAGTTTAACAAGAACTGACTTTGCATTAGTGGCATAGATTTAATAATTTTAAAACGTAGTGTATTTCCTCCTTTTTCTTCCCTCCCCGCTTTGTCCAGAGAGAAAATAGCCCTCCATCAGGTAAACTACCAAGTTCTGTTTGTTTGCTGGGCTTGTCCCGTAACTTCAAAGCACTTCAGCACCTTCACGCCTCATCATTCTTCCGCTTCACATTTAAAAAACTCAAAGGAAAAACCCCAACTTGCAGATTAACGCGTCCGATCGATCCCCTCCTGCCGTGCCAGCCCTCGCTACGCGCGCAAGCTGAGCGGCGGCGGAGGCCGCAGGAAGGCGTCTGGCTGCTCAGAGCCGAGCGGAAGCAAAGCTCGGCACACGCAGGGAGCCCGTGAGCCGCGCCCGTCCGGGGCCCCGAGCAGCCACAGGGGCGGCGGGCAGGCAGGAGTCCCAGAGCCACTGCGGACCAGCCGCCCGTGCGCTTCAACCAAAGCAAATCCCTCCAGCAGGACGCGCCTGCGGGCGAGCCCTGCCGGACCGCACTGATGCC